>JAUMHB010102674.1:0-10106 GCA_032359685.1 Pittosporum tobira
ATAATTATTTGTATTTTCAGCTATATCACTTATGACTTGTGTATTTGTAAGTATGGTTTTAATAATAAATTGGCAACTCAAGTAAGGGTGTGGATGCCCAGATTTGGGGGTGTCACATTAATTTTTTAGTTGTCATAAATATATTCAATTTAACAATTTTATTTTATTATGTTGGATTTTATTATTTGATTATGTCATAAATTACTAAATCACAATTTCAATTTATGATAATAGGACATTATAATTTTTTAAAACTAATTGGCTCAACCATGTATCAAAGAATATCCAAGTCGTAACTATGTAACAAAGTGTTAATTTTATTTAGTTTGATAAGTAAAAATAGCATTAAATTGATCATTCCAAATAATATGTTATAAAATATTTTGAAACTTAGATAATATTGGTATTTTTTTTAGCATATGTTAATTATTCATAATTGTAATATAGGCTTTGTGTTATAAAATTTAAATAATTATTTTTATGTGTATATTTATTGTTGTTACATTTTATAACAATATGATATAATTATAAGAATAAAAAAATATTTTATGAATTTAATAGTATAAAGTTGATTGAGTAATTACATTTATGACATGTGATTTATGGCAGAAATTAATAATTGTAATATAATTTTAATTTACTGTAAAAAAATTGTGTGAGATAATTTTCTTAACCGTGACAATTTTAAACATGTTTATTAACTATTAATTACAATATAATTCAATCAGTGATAAAAAAAAAATTATAATAGTAAAAATATAAATTATAATAAAAAATTAATTATTTTAATTATTTATATTTTCAATTTGTATGGTTTAATTTGTCATATAATATATAACGAGATATAATCTTTAAAAATTATATAAGACATTCCAAAATTGCAAATTTTACCGAATGGGAGAAATAGGAAAGTAAAATACAGTAACAAAAATTTTCTTGACAAGCCGGACTTGCTGAGCCCGTAAATCCCAAGCGTTTCAATTTGGGACTATAAATTAGATTTGCACTTTGGACCGAGCAAGGAGTCAGCAAGCGAGAGGATGACAGTGGCAGCAGGGATCGGGTATGCATTGCTAGCCTTAGGCCCCTCTCTCTCCCTCTTTGTTGCCGTAATCTCCAAAAAGCCCTTTTTGATCCTCACCCTTCTCTCCAGGTATATGCTACCCATTTGTAGTTTAGATTTTGTTGCTCTCTTTTGAATTTCCCATTTTTGGTTTCTCAAACTCACATAATATCAGCTCAGTTTTATTTCTGGATCTAGTCTGTTGAACTTGATGTAATATTACAGTATTAATTTATTCATGAAGGGTCACTTTATGTATCTATTTACTTGTATAGATGCAAAATGTATTCTTTTGAGTTGTTCTATTTATGGAATTTTGACATTTCGTATATTTCAGCTATTTCTTTTACTTGGTGAGTATGTTGGATTTGATGTATATGGTTATTTCATTTTTGTGAATTTTGTTGGTAAGATAATCCAATTGATTTTGTTAATAGGATAGTCAAACTTGTTTTTAGCTCTGCTACGGGTTTCTTTGATTTTCTGCGTTAAGATTCCCTAGTTTGTTTGTTTAGAAGACTCTCTCGTTGCAGCAAAAATAAAATAAAATAGAAGACTGTCTATTCAGGGTTTTACATTCCTTCCGATCCACGAAAAGAGTCCCATTTGCATTTTTTCAACAAAAAGAGTGGTTTTTACTGATGATAGAAAAAATGACATAATTGCTTGAAGTTCAATAGCATTACTACTAACAACACCCATTATATTTAGGGGTAAAAAGGGGATGAAAATATATCCTTAAATTGCAAATTTACCAAGTGGAATGGAGGGAGTATTACATAAATATAAGTGAAGTTCCTTTGTTATTCAATTTTGGGCTATATTCGTGTGTGTTTGAATAATCTTTGCAGTACATTGGTGTGGCTGATTAGTCTGATCATTCTATCCGGAGTGTGGAGGGCTTTTCTTCCCTTTCAAACAACAGCATGGTGGCCATATTTCGTTCTTATATTCACTTCTATCTGCTTTCAAGAAGGCCTCCGCATTCTCTTCTGGAGAGCTTACAGGTATTTTATTTTTTTGGTATTGCCCTGTTCATTCTAGCAACGTTGTACTGTGGCGAGGTAAAAATATTCAGGAATAACGGTCTGGGGAATAATATAACTTATAGTGTTAAGTACGGAATGTTCATTTGTATGAATCAGAAAGCTAAAGAGATTGATAAACTGATTAAAGTAAATATTCCATTTTAGGAGATCTAGCCTCCAACAAATTGAATGAGAAATTTTCAGCACCATCTTCTTTTTTTTGGGTTCCTCCTAATTTGAAAAATGTCATCTTCACTTCTTTTCTTTGTAAATGTTGTGACTTCCTTATTCGGGTCATCAAGTGAACTTGTAATTTCAAGTTACCTGGCACTCTCTCCACCACTGGCTCATATCTAATATTTTTTGTTGATGTTGTTCATTTTAGCTTTTCTCTGAAGATACTAGCAATGAAGGATCCATTGTTATTTTGTTTATCGCCTGAGAAGACCCTATCATATTAAATCAATTAACCATGGAATTGGTCTGATGCCTGTGCCATGTAACTGAAACTCTTACTCCATTCCACGAAATGAGTCACTTTTTGAATTTTAAGAGTCAATTTGCGAAACCCTAGAATTTGAAATTGATTTGATTCATTATAGGATTGGAAAAAACAAATGTTTAATGAGTAAAACTTTTTAGATGCAACATTCACAATTGTATTGACTAAACTTTGATGAATTCACGTTAATATCGAAATTTAGGATATTAAGGATTGACTTTAAAAAGTCAAAATGACGCTCTTTTTGTGGAAAGAAGGGAGCATCATTTAACCATGGAATTCGCTATGTTGCCTGTGCCGCATAGCTGAAACTTTTATGTTCCAGATTGTGACCATGTGTTTTTCTTTGATAAATGTGTTGATTATAAAGAAAAAGAAAGGGCTACCAAAAGATAAGCATCTACCCTGTATGCAGGGAAACCCTCTTCCCCTAAAAACATTTCTTCAGAACCCAATGAAATCATATGAGACAAAAACTACCTTAGCACATTTTTCTCTGTCCCCTTGTTTGATGACGGTAGAACCTGTAGCCACTATCCTTAGGGTGTGTACTGGATTCTTCGATCTAAAGGAGTTCTATTTTAGAGCTTGGCTCGTTAATTCAAACATTGTTTTGTCGAGCTCGAACTCTAGCTTTAAACGAGCCTTGCTTGAGCTTGTTCATGAAAGTATGTCTCATTTACACTTTTATGTAAACCAGCCATAAACAAGCCTTTTATCAGGCTCAATTTGAGCTTTAAGCAAGCCGAGCTCGATCTGGTTCGTGAAGGCTCGCCTCGTTTATTACCCCTACGTGTCGGTGGCCTCGAGGAGATCAATCCTGCTGTGAATCCATGATCTATACCTTGAAAGACTGTTCTCACTAGGCTCATTACTGCATTAGCAATTTTTTTTGATTATGTGTGGAGAGGAACGCAAGTTTTTCAACCGGCGAGCCGTGGATTCTGCTTTGTTATGGAATTATTGAGTTGAGTCTTTCCATGCCTCTTTTTGTTTTGCAACTCTAAGATGGGAGCTTATCAAGTGGTCCCTATTTTGAGTCTTTATCGGGAGGCTACATAGTAAGATGTTTTATTAGGTTCTACTTATACACTAAATATAAAACTTTATATATATAGAGGTTAAGTATATGTTCCACTTGTACTGATATTTATTTTATTACATCTTTACTTGCCTTGGCCTCTCTTTTGCAATCTTACCTATTTGAATTAAATTTCTACTTAAACTACTTAGCACAAATAAAATGCAAAACAGGTTACAGGCCCTGACAGATTCATGAAATTAAACTAATAAAAGACCAAACATTGAATAGTGGAATTTGTAGAGGAAGACATATAAAATCGGCTGGTTGACATGTGAGTTTTTTGATCCTGGCTGTTGGATCATGGTTTCGACGGGCATGATTAGGTGGCTGGATCGTGGTCCACAGCCACAGTTTGAATATGCTATTGATGATTTGTTGTGCAGTGGGCCAAGTTAATGAATTCACGTATGTAGTTATTGAAGAAAAATAAATATAAATGAATTATAGATAGGTTTAGCGTTTTAGAGATATGAAAGCAGTGCCATCTTTAGTACAGTATATTGGAACAGTTACAATAGGTTTGGACTTTAGGGTGATTGGTTGCTAACATGTCATAATTTTGAATTAGAAAATCTGAGGTTGCAAATATTTTGGGGGTTTAATTTTAGATAAAAATTTGTAGTTGACATATTTTAATGGTCATTTTCATTCATTACTCATAAGGTTTGTTTCTTTCTATTATTTTAATTTCAGGAGGCTGGAAGATATATTGGATTCTTTTGCTGACAGAGTCTCTAAACCTCGCCTTTATCTAACGGATAAGATGCAAATTGCTCTTGGTATGTTTTAAAAGCTTGTTCGCGTAATTATTAAATGACTCTTGTAGTTCATATTGATCCATGTTTCTGGGTGCTTGCCACCTTAATCAGTTACTTTTCTTTGGTATATTTTTCTTGCAGCTTTAGTTTTTAGATTTCAATTGAGGCTTTAGATTAGTCAAAAGGGCAAGACTATGCTATTAGAGTGTTAAGAGTCTTTGAAAAATGCAATCTTTCTTGAAATTAGTTAATACCAAGAATGAAAATTTCTTATACCGAGATTAGAAATACCCCATTATGCTGCATCACATCCACATGATCAGCTGAACCAAGCTAGAAACTCTCTTTGGAATTCTAGGCCTGCTTCTATGACAGAGTCAAAGCAGTTGTTAAAAATAAGAAAATTAAAAAGTCAGGCTATTTAGTTTCAAAAATTGAATCTGCAGATTACTTGCCCTCCTTAGTTATTTCTATTATGTTAATGGTTAACGAGTTGTTATGTGGTTATTGGGAATTTGGACATACATAATTATCTTATTATCCCTTGTACTTGACTATTTTTAGCAGCTAATCTAATATACTTTGATTTGATTTTGTGCAGCTGGCGGTTTGGGTCATGGTGTCGCCCATGCTGTCTTTTTCTGCCTTAGTCTCTTAACACCTGCATTTGGTCCAGCAACTTTCTATGTAGAGAAGTGCTCACAAATGCCATTTTTCCTTGTTTCTGGTTAGTTAACTCAGTCTTTTGAGTAGTACCTCATACTTACAGACTGAGATTTATTATTTCTAATCTTATCTTTTTATCTGATACATAGTGTAGATTGCGATAATGTAGGTATTACACGAGATGGAAACTCTGTTATTACACATTCTATTTTCATTAATTATATGCTCATGTTAAATTGATATGCATATTCATTTTTTATTTTTTATTCTTTTCTGCAGCAATAATTGCTCTCGCTTTTGTTACGATCCATACTTTCTCGATGGTCATTGCATTCAATGGATATGCAGAAGGGACCAAAGTGGATCAGTTATTTGTTCCAATAGTTCACCTGGTTGCAGGGTTGTTGGTAATTACATCTTATATTTAGATGCTGCATCTCTTACAAATGCCATACGCATTTGTTTTCTTCTTCTTATTACTCAATCTGTTCCAAAATTAGAGATGACTTCAAAAAATGATGACTTTTTAACTTTCAAGGAAGGAAGTTATTTTTGAAAAATATCCATAACATTAGCTAGAAATGTAGTAGTAGTGACATGACAATCATTTAGCATATAGCAATGGCAGTCTAAACTTGGTAATCTATCTGTAAATGTGGAATGGACGAAAAAAGGATTAACTATCTTTACTATTGGAATGGAGCGAGTCTCTCTTATTGACTGTGAAGTGGAAGGATTTACTCATTTGTTGTAGTTGTTTGGAGTGTTAAGAGTGGCTGTATTTTTAGCTTCCTAAAAAGTGTGCAAGAGTAATTTGTTACAGTAGAAAGACTAGAAAAAAGAAACTACAATAGTTGAAATAGTGAAGTCATAATTGTAATTTGACTTGTTTGATTGCAATTTCTTTCTTTGGCAGACACTAATTAATCTTGCATCCGGAGGTTGCATTATTGGAATTCCGCTACTCTATTTCGTGGCAAGCTTGACATTGATACATTGTGGAAAGATGGTTTGGAGGAGATTGACAGAAACGCAGAGCAGGCCGGGAAATTCATAGTGCTAGGTCACTAAAAATGTAATGCTCGTTTTATCATTCACTTTTGAGGTCATGGTGAAAAAGCATGCTCTGTAAAGTCAAAGACTTTGGTAGCGCCATGAAAAACATCAAGACATATATCTGTCTGTCTTCATCCAAACTACTAGTCTACTACCATAAAACATTTGGAGGAAGAGAGAAACTGAACTAAACTTCATATGCTTTGTTGTCTTTCAAGAGAGGAGTGTCCATGCCTTGGGTGGATGGTTCTGATTTACAGACACTGAAACTGGTTTCCACCTTTTCCTTAGCTTGTCCCCACAACACTGTATAAAACCCCACAACACTGTATATTGCACGAGTTGGACCTTTATAAAGATTCAATCACGATTGCCCCCGATACAGCTACTACACTGCCCAAGCACTTGCCTTGACTGCTTGACTTCCTAATATCCAGCCTTTCCATTATATATATATATATATGGGATAAATATATCTGGAATATAAAAATGTTTTCAGCATTATGTGTAATGGTCAAAATGGCTTCAGCATATGTTATTTATCATTATATATGTTCTAAAATTAGAGATACTTATTGTTTTTTAGAACGTTTCAAAATTAGACATAAATTTTTATTTTAGTATAAAAAATCATGAAACTCCCAATTTATGATTTTATGAAATTTCACATCATCTCTAAAAAAAAACACATCCTTGTAAAAACTATAGACAAAATTTATTTATAAAAACTTTTTTTTTTTTTTTAAGTTATCAAAAATTTTAAAATGGATGGAGTACCATTTAGTACGGAAAAGTGAAGACGCATCGTTGTATATCATGTACCATCAATGAAAGTGAAATTATTTTTGTAAAATCGACTATGACTCTTCGTAATCTAGTTGAGCAGTGTTAAACCAGATTAGGTAAACCAAACTGAGTTTACGAGTTCGAGTTAAGTAAATTTAATATTATTGAGTCATTAACGAGGCAAACTCGAATTGAGTTTTAAATGAGTTGAGTTTAAATTTTAAATGAACTAAGCCATTGGCACTGCTAGAGTTGAATATCAAGCTGTTTTTTTGTTTTTGTTTTTGTTTTTGTTTTTGTTTTGGTTTTTTGTTTTGGAATGCCAGTTGTTTAAGTTAGCACAAGCAGAACTTACTTGAAGATGACGGCTAACAAGAATGTAAATGTAACTTTAAGGTTCCCCAGAGCTGCATACATATCTGGAGAGCTGTAGTCAAGAACCACCATTCCTAGTAACGGAAGGCATTTCCTGAATTAAATTAAATTAATAAAATTAAGAAAATGGTTTTATTAAAGTTTCAAAATTAGAGATAATTATTAATTTTTTAATACATTATAAAATTAGATATATGTCTTTTAATACTATAAAATGTCATAATATTTATAATTTATAATTTTATTATTAATATAATTGAAATTTTATGCCATCTCTAACAAAAAAATATTTTTTAAATAAAAAATTATAACAAAATATCTATTTATAAAAAGTGTTATTTTTTAAAAATGTCTCTAATTTTCAAATTCATTCCTACAGATCGGATAAAAACAAAGCCTAATTTATTTCCCTAGTCAGAAGAAGGTCTGAATTGACAATAAAACAAGTAGAAAATTAATTCCCCACATGATTATCGGTAAATAAGTCAATTTTATGACGTCACAACTTGTTAAGATCGTCCCATAAGTATCGCAAGGATTTCTTTCACTTTTAAGATCTTCTCGATCTAAATAGATCTATCGTCTGTATAAAGTTTTTTTTAATTGAGATTTGTTAGTTATGTGTTTATATTTTTTAGTAGTTAAATACACAATAAATACTATAAGTAGCAGTATACATTGTCTCCATGTAATTAATTCTTAATTTCTGTCTTATAAAAATATAATGTCCATAAGGAGATTTTCTACATCGACTCTGAAAACATCTTAGGCAAATATATGTATATATATATATATATATGTCTCCTTATGTTTTTTAGTATTTATCTACAGTATATATTTTTATGGATATCTCCTTATGTATTTTTTTTTAGTATTTAATTATAATACTATAAGACGCAAAAATACAAATCTCCTTATTGACATAGACTTTGAAAACATAAAAACTATAAGTTCCAAAATCTATTTATATTCTTAATTTATCATTTTACTATAAATATAATTTTTTTTACTTTATTACTATATCTCTAAAATTTTGGTACGGATATAAATTTGATAAAACCCTATTTTTACATGGCAGTCTGGAGATAGTATATACTGTTGCTTACCCGAATAAGCCGAGGATGAAGCGTTTGAAAAGGAGGGGCAAAGTGAGTGAAAATAATCTGTTTCTGTTTCTGTAAATAAAATAAAAAAAGGTTACATAATTAAAATACATAATTGAAAATTTGAAACTATATACGGTTAGTAGCTAGCGCCAGCTCTTAGTTTAGGACTATGCAGAATGACTGAATATAAGACCCCTAAAGTAGTTCTTCTTTTGCGTTTCTCTTTTGGGGTCTCTTAACGGTCATCGCCGGAATATATACGGCCGATCCTGCACTCATTTAGTGGCCTCTGGACCGACATCGGGAGGCCCTAAGGCCTCGAGAAAAGGGTCCATTATGCATACCCACCCGTATTTAAAAAAAAAACAAACTGCTACTCAAACGATAATATTTGATATATATATATATATATTGGGGTGTGTGTGTGTGTGTGTGTTTATTGAAAATGTACCTGCAGATTTGGAAGGTGAGATATAGAAGAAACATGAGGAGGCCAAGGACATGCCAGTAAACAAGTTAAGAGAAGTTGCTAAGCCCGTTGTGCATGGCTGCTTTAGATAGTATTTTCATAAGCATCTCTCCAAACTCATACAAAACCATCACACCGCACGGAGCTGAGGACTTCAATTCCATGTCTGATCTGATCTTTCTCTCCCAAATTGCACGAGCTGTTTATATATAATAAGATGAATTGATATATCATTCACCATCACTCCGACATAATCTCTCTGGATTGTGTGTATTAAACAATGACATATCAATAAATTTATATAGGAAATCACTTATTTAGGGGATAGCTTCCTATCCTGACAGTATCTATAAATTTATAAAATAAAAAAGTTACTTAATATATCATCTTTCTGTTCCGATTGAGTAAATTATTATTGGACCGTTTGTTTTGTAGTCAAAAGAATATTCTAAGTTCTAATAATTAACATATTAATCTATTTATCTAGATGTTTAATACTCCATAAGACAATTTGTTTTTGTACGTACTCCATCTGCTCCACAATTTTTATAACGTTTAATTTTTAATGGATCTTAAAAATATATATATATATATATATATATATATATGTTTGATTACAAAAAAAATTGTATAAATTGCTTTTGCAATATTATTTCCTCCATTCCAAGTTAATAGTCATTTTGCCTCTATATACAAAAATTAAAATCAACAATAAATATTAATGTATAATTTCATTTTTATCCTCATATTAAAAGTTGTGAACAACAGAGATAAGAAACATAAGAAATTTCAATAAATCAAACCTCATAGAAAATATGAGAGAGATTAAGTGTAATATATGAAAATAAATGTTATATTCTTCTAGAAAATCACAAATGTTAATTATTTTGAAACAATTTTTTCTTCTAAAAATGCTATTATTTTAGAATAGAGGGAGTAGTGCATAATTCTAGTTCTATCCTTTTATTAAAATTTGTTAACAAAAAAGAAAAGAAACAAAAACAAATTTTTAGTGAATTAAACCCGAGAAGCATTAGAAGTAATGTAGGAAAATAACTGCCATATTCTTTGGAAAATTGCAATGAAAATAATTTAAGAACAAATTTTTTCTTCTAAAAAGAATATTATTTTGGAATGGAGGAAGGATAATTTTATATAGTGATAGGTGAAAAGTGCGAGTGTACACTAATCAGATTGTAGTAAAAATATCGTT
>JAUMHB010102685.1:0-29492 GCA_032359685.1 Pittosporum tobira
TTACCATAAGAAATCTATTACCATAATAATACTATAAATATAATAATAATATATTTAACATGATAAAGATAACTAAGTAATATCTTTATCTTTATCAGTAGTGTTAACAAATTTGTTGTCTCGAGCTCACAATTTAATAATTCTTTGAACTTATTTGTTTGAAATTTTAAACTTTTAAGTTCATAAAAATTCAATAATAATAATAAAAAAAATTCCGATTTAAATATAATTACAGAGCATAACTTTCAAATCAGATAATTTATATATTGCACTCTTCTTTAGTGATTTGACCATAATATAACGTAATTCCTTGTGCGTGATAAGTAAAGCACTACAAAAATTTCTTCTTCATCATTTGGTTATAGTTAACATGATAAATGCAAAAACGGAGATGACAGGGAAGAAAGCTTCCTCGGCCACGAGCTTACAAATTAAGATGGGACCCTAAAACAGAAGATGTGATCAATTTGATAAGTCCTGCCGTTTAAAATTCAATCAAACAATTTATATTTATCATCATATGTTATTAATATCAACATATTTATGTTATTATTATTATTGGTAAATGATGATAAATATAAAATTGTTTAATTGGTTTTTAAATAATAAAAATTCAAGTGGTTGATTATAATCTCACAATCAAGTTTAACCATGAATCCCTATTTCTCTCTCTCTCACACACATATAAAAAAATATATTATCTTAATTAAAACTGTACCTATATTAAAAAAAATTGTTATTTTCTAATATATCATTTTCATTATCATATTATAGAGAAAAATTCTTTAGTTGCTAGAGGGAAAAAATTGACAGAGTCAACGATTTTTATATTTAAAAAAATATATTATTTCCAACAAAGTTTATGGATATTATTGGAAACACAAGATCAAAAAAGTTCAAGAAAAAAAAAATAAAACAAATATATTTTAATATATTTTAAAAATTAAGAAAATATAAATTAAACATAATGAATAATAATATCATCTAGCCATAAATTACTACGGACTTGTTTGACACAACTTATTTTATAATAATTTATAATTTTTTTGTAAATTAAAATATGTTATAAGTTTAAAAAATTACTCATTGACTATTTTTTTAAAAATAAATTGACTATATTGTTACACTTAACCTATAATTTTTTAAAAATAATAAATACATAAATTTTTAATTTAAATAAGTAGTACCAAAAAAAAAACCCTACAATTAAAAGAGTGTACATTTGTGAATGTGAATTGTGTCGGTTGCATGCAAGCCATGTCTCTCCATGTGATCTCCACCTTCATAACCAGGTTCCAGGATTTTTTTTTTTGCGGGCGGCATGGGCGCAGGCCAACTGCTAAATTGCTATTTTTAATTTTTAAATCCAGAAAGGTGTACATTTACTCATTTATCATTGAGCATGAGTATTTTAAAAAATATATATTTATTAAATTAATATTAAAAAATATATTATTTAAAACACTCATATTTATGTAATTGCACAAACGTTTACTCGTCTTCCATGGTCTCTAATGTTTACGTACATATACTATTAATTTAAAATACATATATTGGTTGAGAAACAAAAAAAAAGAAAAAAGGTAGAAGATCTAAAAAGGAAAAAAGTTGAAGAAAGTAAAAAAGGAAATTAAATAAGTTTCAGAGTCAAATCTCCCGTAATATGAAAAATTAATTTTTATTTTATTTTTTAGGTGGAATTGTATTTTATGCAAAACTATTATTGCCACTCATTAAATAAATAAATAAATAAATGGAGCAGCATTAGGACTGTAGATTGCTTAGATTGATTTTGTTGTCTCACCCTCTGAGTCTTTACAACATTTTAAAAAATAAAAAATAATTTTATAATTTTACAACATTGTTATTTTTTGTAAAGTTTTGTTAAAGTTACTGATCACATCACCCTTTGAAAACCCGACTTTATTTTTAAAATTTGTGTATGAAAAGTAGACCGACCCTTACGAAAAAATAAAACACGGAGTATAATAACAAATGAACAGGTACTTATCGTGTTCTACTTCTTCTGCATTTGGATGACGGAATAAATGCAGAGATGGAGATGGACAGTGAAGGAAGCTTCGTCAGCCACGTGCTTGCAAATTAATATGGGATCCACCCTAAAAAAAGTTGATGTAATCATTTTGGTAACTTTTCTATAAATTCGTACGGATGATGATACGTAAATTCATGCTTATCTATTATTCATTTTGTTCCAAATAAGTATTTCATAATATTTTTTTTTTTTTTTATAAAATTTAAAAAATATATTTAATATTATAATTTACAAAAATAATGATTAAAATAATATTATTATAATTTAAATAGTAAAATAATAATTAAAATAGTAAAATATAATATTGATATTTTATTTTAAATAAAATAATAATAATTAAAGTGATGAGTCATATTTGATAAAATAAAAATAATTTAAATAATTTATATTCTTAAATTTTAAAAAAAAATTATAATTTTTATAAAATATTCAAAAAAATTAATATTATAATTTTATTTAGACGAATGGGGTACTCGACTGTATTTCTTATTGGACTTTAAAAACTGATACCTTATCCACTTCCCTACCGCTCGACTTCTGTAGGTATTTCTTGTTGGACTTTACGACTCGTTTGCGGCTCTATTTAGTTAGATTATGTATTTAAATATAATAAAAAATTATATTAAATAAATAAATTAATTAAATTTGAAATTAAAAAATATAACTTTGAAAAAATATTAAAGTTGAATTTAAATTATAATTTGAGATTTAATGAATTGGAAAAGTTTCAAATCTAATATTTTATTCGTTCCAATATGATTGAAATACTTTTATTTTTTAAATAATTGCAATGTGTGTTTTGTTGAAAAAATTTAATGATACAGAATTGTCTAAGCTTATTTACTTTATCAAATACTATGATTCATTGTTTCAAACTATATTTAAACATTATGGTCTATCATTTTATTTATTATTCTAATAATATGGTTCATCATTTTAATTACTGCTCATTATAATACCAATAATATGACTCAAAAATTTAATAGTTAATTCATTAACTAAAATTATAAATATTATTAATGATTTATACAATATTTTTATAATTAAATATATTTTTTAAAATTAAACTTTTTCATTTATATCTAGCTGGAGGGAGTGTAACACATCTGCTCAGTTCCTTGCTTGCAAGTACTGGAGTAAAGTAGCGTGTAATGAAACGACTGTGACGTTTCTTATAAGTAGCTCCTCTATCTATCTCTCTCTGGACATACATACATACATACATACATACATACATAATATAATTTAATATAATCTAACTTGTGCTTAATTTGATTCAGCCATTAATTACTAGAATAAATAAAAGGATTCCACAGTTGGAGTATGAAGTGTTCTAAGTTGGAGGCAAGCCATGTCTCTCCGTATAATCTCCACCTTCACAACCAGGTTCTCTCTCTCTCCCTCCCCCTCCCTGTATTCCATTCAGTTTTACTTGGTAATTCAAAATTTTGGTCTCCTTAAAAGAGTTTTGTGCGCGCGCGAGATAATAATCCTTTTGGTTAAATTTTGCTGCTCTGCTGTTTGTCTGCAATTCATGGAAACAATTCTGAACAATGAACTTCTGGATTTTAGGCGGAGCGTCTCTATTATTGTTTCTATTTCTC
Organism: Pittosporum tobira; assembly: GCA_032359685.1. Taxonomy (NCBI): domain Eukaryota; kingdom Viridiplantae; phylum Streptophyta; class Magnoliopsida; order Apiales; family Pittosporaceae; genus Pittosporum; species Pittosporum tobira. Next base: position 3,661 of record JAUMHB010102685.1, read on the forward strand.
TTTTTCTTGTAAGGCCTTCTTCCTTCGGTTCCAGATGACCAAACCATATTATTCAATTTCTGGGCTTTATTTTCTTTATTTAAAAAAAAGAAGAGCAAATTTGACTTTTTCATTGGTGAAGCTTGTTGGTTACTCTTTTTTTATGAGAAAAGAATGGCAATAAATTTCTGTTATAACACTTTATGATATTTACATTTTGCAAACTCACATTGATAGTTATTGCCTCTGGAATGCGATTTATCGATATATTAAATTTTTTTTTCATGGTTTCTAGGTATTTGGATTCTTGCAAGAGGCATGCGGTTCAACCCAACTCTGCAGTAAAACAGTGGTTCCATAAGGTCATTCTCCTCTTATTTCTCCATTTTCATCAGGAAATTAAAGATTTGTTTTATTTTTTTTCCTTCATAATTTTTATCATATTTAATTCGCTAACAATTGACATATGCAATTAGAATTAGTTGATCTTGAACCAAAAGATTCCATAAGGATATATACATTTAAAAAAAAAATGGGTTGTTTCCTTGAAATGATTTATTCTGACAGTGCGATATATTTAAACTTCAGGCTGATACGCAGAAGTCCGTTGACCAGAAATGTACTATGGTGGTGTTATTGGACCAACTAAAGGATGCCGATTTCCCTCCACTTATCGATGTTCTTCTTGCATTCAATTCTGAGATTGAAGCAGTCGACGTTCTTCATACATCATCCTGTTTGCTGAACCAGGACTATATTATGTCACAGATGCGTGCCATCAAATTACAGCTGCGAGTAGTTAATCTTCTGGATATCTCATTAAGGGATGACGTCTTAAGGTATTTATTTGTTTATATATAGAAACAAGAAATTATGATTAGTAGGAAAATAAAATCTGTCCCTGATTGCAAGAACTAAGAAGAATGGCAAGGAACAGATAGATTTTTATTTTCAATTATCTGTAATAAACAATTATCAAGTATCAACTCCTGTATCAATTCTGACGTTTTTTCCAGGGACCTTTTCGAGGGTGGTTTGGATTGCCAAGTTCTAAATTTTAGGTCGACTGAGATCCGAAAGCTCAACATTTCTGGGAAATTCATGCAAATGCACACCCTTAATTTGGATTTTTGTACTTCACTTACTACTTTGGAGAAGGATTGTTTTGCTTGCATGCCAAATCTGATGCGGCTCTCAATGTGTGAGACACGAGTCGCTAATTTGTGGACAACTACTGCCGCCTTGGCCAAACTTCCTTCTTTAGTAGAACTCCGCTTTCAAAATTGTTTATGTTGCAAGGACACAGGGCCATGTTCTACATCAGTTAATGACCAAATCGAGGTGAGAAAATGATTTAGGTTCTGCTATTGGTTCAATTTATGACCGAACAAAACAAACATTGAATTGTTCTTTTCTTGAATTATGGCAGTTTTCTATAGGCGAATTGCATGTTGAAGATAAAGATGATTTGATTACTTCAAAGAAGTATATGTCAAATCATCCTTCACCAATATGTTATGAGAAATGTTATAGGGAGTTTATGATTACCTCTTTGCCTCATTTAAGAGTGTTAGATAATTTGCACATAGGAGATTTGGACAGGGAAATATCGAAGACTGTATTTTCGAAACACTATGAGTACTTACCATACAGATGCCGGAAAAAGGAAAGTATTGTCGGTGTTCTGCATATGCGCGAAGCTGGGACAAGAAATTCACACAACCGAAAATCTTACAGGAAAATTGGATGTTTCTACTCGCAATCCCTTTCTGCTGCTAAGCTCGGGGCTTCTGTGTGGCCTAGCTTATGTCCCATATCTAATGTCGCTCATATTACCAAAGAGGGAAGTGAGAACCTCCAGCCGAGGCAGTTTGAGTACCACCCTTCTAATTCTAGTCTAATGGTATTTGGAACTATGGATGGAGAAGTAGTTGTGATCAACCATGAGAACGGAAATGTTATTGGTTATATCCCATCATCTGGAGCAAATGATAGTGTTTTGGGCCTCTGTTGGCTTAAGAAGTATCCAGCAAAGGTATGCCCCATTACCTTAAAGAACTAATCTACAAAAGCGCAATGTTATATTCTTTGACTCAGCATGTGTTTAATCTTGTAATTTCATCAAAATTTATGAGTTATTCTATATATATGAGAGAGTCAACATAGGTCGAGCAGGAGGATGAATCATTTCTTTTGCATAAATTTTCTTTTTACATATAGTATTCACCTCCCATGTTCCGTGGGCCCGCAAACTCGTTTATACCCATCCGGCTTAATTTATTGGATGCTTAATTATATAGCTAATTATTGGAAAACTTTGCTTTTTATATGGGGATATTGCCTAATGCTACTTTTTTATCCAACACTCAGCTTCTTGCAGGTTCGGATAATGGCTCCTTGAGATTGTATGACATCAATTATATGCTACCAAGAGTTGCCGAAAGTTATTGCAGTTCGAATACAGTTTCATTCGACGACTTTGACCAGTTGACTTCTGTTCATGTCAATTCAACGGATGATCAGATTCTGACAAGTGGCTATTCGAAAAAAGTCGCTGTATATGATATTTGCAGCGGCAAACAAGTTCAACTGTTCACAGATATGCATAGAGAAGCCGTTAATGTGGCTAAATTTGCTAACCATTCTCCCTCCTTATTTGTCACTTCATCGTTTGATCATGATATCAAGATGTGGGACCTGAGGCAGAATCCAGTACAGCCTTGCTATACAGCTTCAAGCTCCAGAGGAAATGTGATGGCTTGTTTTTCTCCTGATGACCTTTATCTGCTTGTCTCTGCTGTAGACAATGAGGTTAGGCAACTTCTAGCCATAGATGGTACGGTCCACACGAATTTCGAGATAGCTTCGACGGGAAGTGCGCATAATTATACTCGTTCTTATTATATGAATGGAAGAGACTATATTATCAGTGGGAGCTGTGATGAATCTGTGGTTCGAATTTGCTGTGCTCAAACTGGAAGGCGGCTGAGGGATGTTTATTTGGAGGTGAATTTCATTAAATGAGAGAATTTATTTAAAATTAAATTTATTTAATGAGTAAGAAAGATCTTGTGTTTTGAAATCTGGCTCCCTTGGTTTTGCAGGGAAGAGGCTCGAGGAGCTTATGCTCTGTGCAGTCCTTAAGGGGTGATCCTTTTAGAGTAAGCTCCCTTGCCTACGGATACTACTCCCTCAAGAAAACTGAAGGTTTTATAAATCGATATTCTATTCTAACTTCACATAAAAGAATGTTTTTTTTTTTATAAATATTATTATTTAGAATTGGTGTAAAATTTCATTATACTTATAATAAAACGATAAATTATAAATATCATGGATAAAAACCTATCTCCAATTTCGCAACGTATCCAAAATAAATAATTATCTCTAATTTTGGAATAGATGAAGTAGTAATTAGATGAATCTAGATGGTATGACCAAAATGAAATTAGAGGCCTTTTATTTCATTAATTTCTGGGAATTTTATGTATAATTTATTTTTAGATGTTTTTGAGCCGTTATCTGAATTTCGTAATTATCTTGTTAATCCAGGAATTTCACATGAGCATATTAGCAGGCTATGCTCGTCCATGCCCAAAGCGGGAGATTATCAAAGTAGCTTTTGTGCCAACTTATCTTGTGGTTTTTGATTATTTGTATGTTATTTGGGACTACTTAACCAAACAGGGTGTCTTTTCTGCAGGTCAATCTGCTTGAATCGAACTACTGCCTCACCGAAGATTCTGCAGGTCAACAAACGTATCCATCTTACAGTTTGGAAGGTTAATGTATATTATTTACACAGTATGTATCCACATATCGTCTGCAACTTTGTACAGGCAGACTGAAGTTGGTTTAAAATTTTCATTATGACAGGAAAACTTCCATAGCGTTGATAAGACGGGATAATTTTTTGGGGACAATGGTAAAAAGTTCAAGGTGTCCAGTGTTGATAATTTCATCCAGTTTTTACCAAGAAAGTTAAAAAAATTAAATTAAATAAATAAATCTTCTAGTACATTAGTTAGCTTAATGCTAGAAGAGTTGTCCCGCAAGCAACATGCAAAGGACTGAAGGGTAATATATAATTATATATATCTGAAGGCAACCTGCACATTCTAAAGGCGGGTTGACCTGTTGAAGAATTGTACCGTGCATATTATAATGCATTATGTATAACACGATAATGCTAATGCACCTAGAATCTGCAATTATCAATTTACAGAAAGATGTGTGTTCTTAGTCTTCCCGTGTTTAATCAGGAAAAACCAAAAAAGGGAGTACAGAAAAAAAATATAAATAAATAAACAAATAAATAAATATATATATATATATCTCAGGTTCAACCAAACAATGCTCTCGGCCAAGGACAAGCAGCAGATAACCCAAGCAGCAGATAACCGAGAAGAAGAAACTTAATGCTTAAAATTTACTTTAGAATATGATTCATCCATTTGTCCAGGCGCATCTGCAAAATGAAACTTAAAGCCACAATTTTCCAATATCTTACAGCTCTTTTGACAAATCAATAACACATTATAGTACGGGCTCCTTCATAATACATTAGTTGCAAAATCAAATTTACATGTACAAATACATATTTCCTCAAAAGTCAAAACATTAGATGGCATCCATTTACTCTCACTTTCACAGTCATCCCCTCCCACCATTTCGGAGGTTTTTGAAGCAGTTAAGAAGAGCTTGAGCCTGCAAGAATACAAAATCTGAGTATTCAATACCTTAAAGCAGCAAATAAAGCAGTATCATTTTTTAAATTTATTTTTCGACTAATTAAATACAGAGAAAGTGGGAAGAGGCATATGATGTCAATAGCAAAACACCTTTTCTTTGGCTCTTGGAGTGCCGGACTGCGACAATGCCACCAACGGTGGGACCGCTCCTTCCTGGAGAACCGTATTGCAGAATCTATTATTGTCATTGCAAAGCTGTAAAAGAGCAGCAGCTGCGTTCTCCTTCCCTCTCGCAGATCCCAATTCAACAACCTCAACAAGAACCGGAATCCCTCCCTCCTGGCCAATCGCCACCCTCCCCTCATGAATCGTAGCAAGATTCGACAAAACAGCAACTGCTTTATCAACCATTCCTGCCGCAGGGTCCATCAATTCCACAAGGTACTTCACAGCGCCAGCCTGCACAATACGCGCCTTGGTTTCATGAAATATCGATAAGTTAAACAAAGCTGTGGCCGCATCTTTCTTCCCCCGAGGAGTTCCGCTTCCCAATAAATTGACCAAAGGTTGAATTGCATCCGATCTCCCGATTTTAATTTTGTTTTCCTCAATCACTGATAGACTAAAAAGTGTGGCGGCTGAGTTCTCTTTAGCCTCGGGGGTCCCACTCTCGAGAATACAAATCAGAGGCTCAATTGCATTAGCATTTGCTATAGCGGTCTTGTTGTTATCATTAATCGACAAGTTAAGAAGGGCAGTGACGGCGTTTTCCTGTATTTTTGTGTCGGTTGAAAGGAGTACGTCGACCAATAAGGAAATGGCCCCACAGTTTGCAATTACAGTCCGATAATCCGTGTTATGCCTTGCAAGTAACCGGATTTCAGCTGTCGCGTCTCTTTGTTCTTCAATTGAAGTGCTTTTCAAGTCCTCAACCAGCTTTTTGACTTGGGCTTCAAGCTCAGATAGATCGGGCCTTGTTTCAGTGGCAATGGAAGGCACTGTTCTAGAGACAAACCGATCAGAAGGCCTGCGCCAGATTAACTGGGCTCGAGATCTTGTACCAAACCGGGGGGAATACTCAGGCTCTCTCTGTGAGGTGGGCAAAGTAACAGCAGCCGGCTGTGACTCTGATGTAAGCTCTCCCAAAGCATCACTACTGTAGGCTGTCACCTGTGAAACAACCTCATTGCCCTCGCCAGGCATTTCTTGTGAAAAGTTTGCATTGGAAAGAGTGCTGGAGGCCGAAGTAGTTCTATTATCACGCGGGGATGACAGCTCATCAGTCCCGGCAGCACTAGGAAATTCTTTCCGTGATGGTGATATCGAGAGTTGGGCACCTAAATCCAAACCTCTATCTCCTGAGCTGGCCGGAAAGGAATCCTCTGAAGATGAACCAATGGAGTGAGTTGACTCAGGTGACGTGGGTTCTGGTTCGTTGCTTCTTGAACGAGCAATAAGTGAATCCCGGGGTCCACCAGACTCTGAATTTGTAAGCAGTGAAGAAGGCCGGTTTATATTCATCGACTTCATGGGATCCGGCAGCTTCACATTGTTAGATTCACACCAATTCGCAATAAATGCCTTCACAGTGTAATTAGGAACAAGGTTGGTGTGCCCCAAAATTTGTCGCGTCTTCGGGCAAACGGTGAGACCCAGATCAATCCATTTCTGGATAAAAGCCCGCTCATATGTTTGTCCCGAAGCCACAATTACAGGGTCCGTCATCAGCTCGAGTGACAGGGGGCAGCAGAAATCAGCGGGTATTGGAACAGGGCTAAAGCTCTCAGACTGTTTCAGCAAAACTAGGCGCTCGTGCATGTGGGTAACAAGAGCAATCGTTTCATCAATGTAGTCAACTTCACCATTTTTTTCTGCTTGTTCAGCATTCTCCTTCAACTTTTCAAGGGCCACGGCCTCGATTAGAATCTCCTGGTTTGACTTTAAGCTCAAGCAATCTGTAATTTTGACTAAACAATCTGAGCTGGGTCCAGAGCCCTCCACATGATCCCTTAAAGATTTTGTGATGAGTGCTGATGCTTGTTCATATCCTATATGCTTAACTTTTTCTAGGCAGAGCTGCAATACATTGCCAAGTATGAAATTAAATAGGGTAACCTAGATATATTTCTAGAAGTATAACCAAAAGAGCTAGCAACAAATGGTCAAAATCTAAAAGCGGAAAACGTTTTATGATAAAACCAATTGAGACTTGGATTTCCAGCGGGAAAACAGAACTACTATGGGGTATTAAAAGACATATTGTCCCATATGCTTAACTTTTGTTGGCAGTGCTGCCTCAGTTGCCAACTACAACACCCGTCCAGAAAAAAGAAGTACTAGTTTCTATAAAAATTACAAAGGAAATAGTACTCTCTTTTTTTGGACATAGGGAATACAAAGCTTCAATATAGGAAACCTAGACTCCCTTGAAAACTAAGCAAACGAGGAGCCATATTACAATAATTTTTATGATAAAATCATACTTTCCATTGTAAACAATGCAAATTTGTGCGCTAGAAGACATGAATAGATTCCCATTGGGACAGTTGAAACCAAAACTTGAATGTGAAATCTGTTTGGCATAGTTGAAACTGAAATGCAAACTTAGCTTTAGATACAATAAGTTAGATAGGCGCTAGAAGCTGGTGATAACCAATTTCTCAAATATTTTTGCGATATATGCTGGTCCAATAAGTTATACCAAATAGTCCAACTTATTTGTCTTTGGTCCAAAAAGTAATAAAGTCGGATACAATAAGTTATCCCACATGGGCTCATTCTCATTTAATAATCAACTATGAAGGTCAAAATTTTAGACAACTATTTGACAATTGGTACCTCAAGAGATGCCGAATTCAATTCAACAGGGAGAGATTGATCAGAACATTTCAGAAACTCGAAAATTTCCATGCTAGACATCCGGACCTTTCCCATTAGTGATTCAACTTGCAAAACCTAGAGACCACAAACATGATACAATTAATATTGTCTACAAGAAAAGAACTAATATCCAGTGAATAAGGTTACCCCAAGCATCTTATAAATTAACTTACAAGTCTCAAAGATGTCTGTACAAGATAAGTAAGCAGGAGGGGAAAATAAATAAATTCCTAATTGCAGAAACGCCCTCTTTTCTTGTTAATCCTTAAACCTAAAATCGCAAACCAAAAGACTTAAACATTTCGAAACCACTGCTTTTCTTCTTTTGGTTTTCCATTTTTTGCTTTTCATGGGAGGGCGCAGGGTTGGGATATTCAGAATTAAACAGAATAAATAGAGGTATAAGAACAAGAAGAAAACCACCAAATCAATCGAAGAATATCAATTTTGTTCTTTATTGAACTAATATTTTGGTGGTTTGACCCATCTTAAATTTATTAATAGACAAATATACTTTCCAGAAAAAATTGGTGGGGGCGTGTGTGTGCGTGAGAGAGAGAGAGAGAAGCTAATGAAACATACAAAGTAAACTTTACTCATCAATGGGTGCCAGCTCTCAAATAGCTCTCTCAGTTCATCAACTGAGTGACTTAAACCTGCAGATGCCTTTTGAAGTGATACATCAGAAGCTACTTCAGCATCAACAATGACATCAAGAATCGGCTTTAGCAACTTTAGTATCTCTTCAATCTTTTGATAATACTTCTGAACTGGTTCGAGGTTTATGTTTTCGTGAGACGATAAATGAAACAAACGAGAAATGTTCTTGAGAAGCACTTTTAATTTTGTAATCTCCATCAGACCTGTGCCAAAACCAAATAACCAATGCTTCTGAGTAAACTGAAGTACGAGCAACTACATTGAAGGGACAACCAACTTAAAAGCTAAAGTGAAATTGAAACTGAAAATGCAAGAGCATACATATGGAAAATTTACCATGAGGGAAAAAATCAAGCTTTCTTCTTAAATCTGTATCACTAATTCTGGAATATAGGGAATACTAATTATGCCATCAAACCACCATTGAGCTTGAAACTTAACCAGGTCAAAAAACTTAACCTCTCTAACATAATTTAACTAAAATCGCAGAACACTTGAGTCCTCGAATTGACATAAAATAAAAGAAGCTTAGTACGAATATCCAGCACAAAATGCGTAAATTTGGAGAAATTGAGTTAATTATGCGTTAAAAGGCTTAAATAGCATATCAAGAATTAGGGCTTTTGATCTTGAGACACATATTCAGCTAACTCAAGTCAATTCCAATGTTGAGATACCATACAATGATCAATTACAAAACAAAATCGCAAAGTAGTAAAGTAATGGCATAACTAAAACCTAAAACGGATGGATCAACCGCCTGATTAAATGATAACAGAGCAAAGGGTTTACCTGAAATTACTTAAACGGAAAGCTACCGGGCGTCCCAACTGCGGGCAGACTTTTCTGCTGCTAGTTTTTCCCGTTGGGTCCTTTTTCAATGTTTCCGTGCGAGCGTTTGAGACTTGATTTTTTTTTTTTTCCTTTCTAAAATAAAAATAAATAAACGACTAGCTTTAATAGCAAGGTCTTAGTAATATCCAGGAATAAACTATAAAAAGGCCGCCTAGGAGAATAAGTTTAGATTTTTTTTTATTGTCTAAAAAAAATTTAATTTAATTTATTATTTTTAATTTTTAATTATAATTATTTTTTAATTTTTATTTTTATTTTATTTCACATTAAAGTTTTTTTTATCTTTTTTTATTATTATTAAATACGTTTGCAAATATAATTTTGTTAAAAATATATATTATTTTTTAAAAAATTAATTTTTTTAATTTACGTATTTTTCACATTTTATTCATAATTTTTAGACAGAGAGAGTATGTCGTTGTAGACTTATGGAGTCAATGATTGGATATGTAAAAAAATGTACCAAAAAAAAGATTGGATATGTAAATTTAGTAGTAAAAATGCGTGAGCTTCAATTTCTTTAAGGCTTACGTTTTATTTGTAAGTTTTGAAATAAAAAAATTTAAAAATATATATAAAAAAAATTCATGCTTTTATAAATTTGTAACAGAAAATTTGATAATATTTTTTTATTGTGCTTATATATTTTTAAAAAAAGAAAACAAACTTGATAGATTGCCCTTTTATCTTTCGTGTTATATATACGCTACAACTCCTCATTTTTCAACCTAAGCCGCCTGCCTCTCCCCTTGCACTCTCATCTCAGTCTCAGGATAGAGTTATCTTCTTCCTCCTCCATTGACGATCAGATACAACATCCATATTCTAATCTTTATTCTCTTTTTTTTTTTTTTTTTTTTTTCTGGTAATGTTTGCAATCTTCACTTCATTTCTGAAACTTGGTCTCTATCTGGCAAAATCCCAATGAATTCTTGAAATAATTTTGTAAGCCTGTTTGCTACCGAAAAGCTGTTGTTGCCGCTCTAACATTAGTGTTGGTGTTGCTTCGATATTATAGGAGAAGGATAAGACATGTTCTATTATAAATTGAGGGTAGTGTTGGAATTCTGAAAGTGTTGCAATTTAATTTATCTTTTTCATTCAAATTATGTTAAATTTGAATGGAAAATTTGGCCAAAAAAATAGCCCAAATTTTCATGTATTTTCCTTCCTTTTCTAGCTCGCAAGAAACTCACAAACACAAAAAAATAAAAATAAAAAGTGATAAAAAAATTATTTTTTTTATCATTTTCTTTTCTTTTCATGTTTTACCAAATTTCACAAACATGGTGTTAAATTTGAGGTCCAATAAATGTAAAATTATATGATAAATGATGTCTCTAAAATATCATTTTTATCTTATTAATGAGAAAATCATTGAAAAGATTTGATTACATTGTAGTAAATGAGAGAACAAATTTGATAAGAGTAATGAGTTTCATATTTTTAATGAATTATAGTTATAATGAAAAGAGTTGGCTAATTAAATATGAGTAAAATGAAAAAAAAATAACAAAAAAATAGTACATTAAAGGAAAATGACAAATAAGTTGAGAGAAATCAAAAGAAAAACTAAAACAAATAAAATGAAACGGATGGAGTACTATTTCTGATTCAAAATTTAAGATGATCATTTTTTTTTTATACATTGGAAAATTAAAAATTCATTTCTATTTTAGTATTGAAAATATTAGAAATATTTAATTTATTATAAATATTTATGAAATTTTATATCAACTCTATACAAATTTATTTTAAATTTATCTTTTTCGTATAAAATTGTAATTCATTTTTTTAAATTATTACTTTTTAAGAAGATTTTTAATTTTGCTTATGGTACGATAACAATTTTTTTAGAGACCGATAAGTTTGGAGATAACTAATTTGTCTGTCTCATGCACCTACCGCAAGATCACACCCCTCTATAACTTTTCCTTGTTACCACATGGGTCAACAAACAATCGTAGAATGCATAAAATACTTAGCGCGTGCCAAGCAATTTTTTCCAACTTCCGGTTCGGACTTTTAGGGCTAATCAAATTCTCACCTTGACCAGGAATAGCACATACCATACAGGAAGGGGAAGACCATTTCCTCGGCCAAAATTGCCCAAATTTTTCTTCGGACTAAACTGAAGAAACGTCTGTCTGTAAGTTTGACCGGTAAGGTCAACCACACTGGGTGCCTGTATATGTACGCGTGGTATGAATATGGGAGCATCAATTGTTACTATGTGTACGTTCCTTAGAAGTCACCTTATGCTTTTTTTTTTTTCTTTTCCAACCATCTAGAAAACGAAAGGGCAATAATATGAACAGCTAGAAATGAATAAGAAAAAATAAGAAAATGAAAAGCCTAAGACTGGCGTTATCGGTCAAACAATTTAATTCAAATCTATCTCACAAAATTCTCATACAAATTCATATAGTATGTGACATCAAAAATGTGAGATTTTACCTTTACAGTTCTATCCCAATTTAATAAAAAGAAGGGCCGCAATGCATGATCTTTTTGTGTGACTAATTTTTGATCAATCTGCTGTGGTTGGAGACAAATCATTATAGGTCGTGAAAATTATGCAGTACTATATTTTTTGCCAAATCATTGGGTCAGGTGCAACGGCTGAAGCTCTTGCTCTTGGGCAGGTGCGTCAACAGGCTTGTATGCAACAACATTTTGTTGCATGCGTCTACAGATAAATAACATTGCGGAAACTGATAATCCAAGAAGTAATGTAACAGTAATGGCTACGACCACTACAATGTAATGCTGTTGCCACCACGTCCTATGCACCAAAAAAGAAGCAGCCAGTTAAATGGGAAAAGTTAAAAAAATATAAAAATATAAAAATATAAATAAATAAAAGGCCAAGTAACAAACAAGTTGGCTAAATGGGTACTTAGTGGAAAAGACAAAAGCTAGCTAAATGGGAAAAGTGAACGTACATATCCATAAATTGGAGTAGAATCATGAAACAATCAAGATCGAGATGTGATGCTACAAGGGGATAGTGGGCCAGTGAAATGAACACTTACAAAATGCTCAAAAAGAAAGAGTCTTTGGCCACAATAAAATAAAATGTCCTCATTTGTGAAAAGAATATCAACCACAAACCTTATAACAATGCATTTCATGGATTAAGCTTACGCTTGCAGATAAAGAAATGTGATCAAGTGCTCATGAGGAACAGTAACATATGATAACTTCAGAGATTCAAGCTGTTTCTGTTACTGGCTTTAATTAAAAATGAGCATTTCTTTTCCCTGTTTTCAATATATAGTATATGCCATATAGAAGCCGTGATTTTGTTAGCGAGCAGGGTAGAGCAAAGACTGGAAATTTAAACCGCAACTAGCAAAAGTATACTAAAATAGCAATTTACTTATAGAATTTACAACATTCAGCCATTAAAAATCCAAGCCACCCAGCAACATATTTTTTTTCACATGGTGCTTACTACTTAACAGTTAACCCAGAAAACAAACCCCTTTGTTTCCCCCCAGCAAACCCTAACCCTAAGGGTCAGTTTGGAACTTGGAAAAATGCAGATGAAAAGAAAAGGAAAACAAAAATTTATTTAAATGAAAAAAAAAAATTCTTAACTAACATACAGCTAAATAACCATACTTCCAAAAATCATTATATCAACTACAATGTTAGAAGAGAATTTGATTGATGGTTGAAAGAGCTTCAATAAAATTTGAGGCTTCATTTTCATTTTCTTTCATTTTCCCTCGATTTTTCTGAGTTCCAAACGGAGCCTAAAGAAAGTAAAGACCAGAAACACGCACATGCATATCAATAGAGGAGGAAAGAACATCAGGCAATTGTTACATAGTTGGAGTAAAGAAATAATATACCGCTTAGGAAGGGGCTCAGCATTCCATCCGGAAAATTGATAACTTCCGAAGGTTTCAGGAAGATGCACAAGATGTTCAGCTAACTGAGAAATAATACTCTGCCAATAAGAATAATATATAAGCGATGGTGCTAATCGTCTGACATGAGTTTTCTTGCAGTCCTATAATGTGAACTCACCATTGCAGTTGTATTGGAGATGTAGTCAGCAGATACTGCAGGGAAAAGGGCCCATCTTATAAGTGAATCATTTCCTTTTGACATAAAATTCATTAAGTGCACCTGGAGACAAAAACTCCAACAGATTACTTGTACCGAAAAGTAAAGGAAACTATATTGTGCAATGAAATCATTAAGAATATATACTTAAAAAATGGCGGCAGGTAAAGAAAAGTATTTCACTTCAATGATCATGCATCAAAGTCCCAATTCAATTTACCTGTGAGGCATTTATATGCAACTCCTCAGCCATGAAATGAGCAAGCTCTTCGATGTGAGGCTTAAGGTTTGAATATGTGACATTCAAAGACATATAAAACGTTATACGACCAACTTTTGGTTCCCCTGCATGTTAAAAAAAGACGAGTATGTATCATCACAGACCACAAGTATTCAAACTGAACAATGATTTTTTCTTTTACCGTAAAAGAGAACTAAAACACAAAAAACAACAGCATTTTTGGTCAAGGTGAATAAACATGAATTATGAGCAACAGTAGAACGGAACCTAAGCCCTATATCCAACTAAATCCATTTGATTAAGACTATCAACATAATTAACTCTACTAGAGATCTTCCCACTAATTAGGATTGTACCTTCAACAACATTATACTCCATCCTCTCCTCTCACATTTTATTTAGACTTCCTATAACTCTTGTAGCACCTCTGTTGAAAGGGAACAACTCCTACTTACTGGTTCAACATCGATCTTTCATGAACAAGCATGTAAACAACCCACCTCTAACATGACATAAAAATATAAATGGATTCAGGTGAGCTAGTAGCACTAAGCTACCTAAAACTAGAAGCTTATAATACCTGGAGGAACATAATATGAAGGTTCAGCTGGAGCCATTGCAGGTGGCAAAACTGCTGCGGAGTTTGGTCTATCCGAAGCTGATGGCCTTGGCGTAGGCACACTGGTATCATTAAGTCTTTCCCATAAATCTGAACAATTAGTTTTCCAGAATCCAATCTTTTCACTTTCACGATCATATGTAACAAAAGTATTGCGGACAACTATTCCTGTTAAAATGCATGTTTTCAAAGAAACACCAAAAATGCACTTAATTAGTTACAGGAAACTGAGTCGTCTTTTAAGAATAAAAGGGAAAGAAGCAACATAAGTAATATATTAGGTAAAGAACGAGATACCTCCTAAGAGAGTGGTCGGATCCTTTCCGTTCTGAAAAATCCCCAGGCAATATGCACCATGCACCTTGGAATGCTTAATATAGACATGAAGTAACATAAAGCGTAAGTCGTTCATTGCATGTCTAATACACAATTTAAAGAGCACATAACATTTCCAAATCTATTTTATACTTTCGAGATGGAAAATTCTAGAATGAATAATATGTTGATGCAGATGCTTACCCGAAACAAGTAGTTTTCAGGAGATAGAGACAACTTCTGTCCATTTTCAAATACCATATCGACAGTTGGGAAGGATTTTGAGAGTTCAGAAACATCGCTGAAGATAACCAAATTTAAGTTTACATGCCCCATGAAGAGAAGTCATTGATCAATCTGATAATTGGAATTTATTCTTAGGCTTTGACATACCTTCCAGCACCAGAGAAACAAATGTCCTTATAGTTTGGATCAGAACCACTGATCTGCTGTAAGGAATGAAGTTCATTCATAATCTGAATTGCATTAGAAAATAATCAGTGACAAGAGCATTTTTACTAGAGATTGTAAAATCAAAGGGGACATATTATACTAGGAATCTTTTGTTTTAAAACGAAAGGACTTACAAACTCAAGTTCAGTTAGTCTGCTCCAACTATGGCTAGACCGCTAGAATATTCTCAAGTGTCTTTATGTTCTTTCCATGTTGTTTCATTCAACTTCATTACATTTATATAATACAGTATATGTACATGCCATAACCACACTGTGAAAACATCAAAACATAAACAGTTATCTATGGCAGGAGTTTTTCTCCAGACCTTGAATTTTTTACATCTACATCATTAAATTTACGTCTTCATGTGTTATGACTTTTCATTATTTTCCTAAGATTTAACAACTTGTCTTTCCTAGGCGGGATGAGATTTCTCATCATAATCTTCTGTTTATAATTCTGGACAGATTATAATGTTTACAGCGCCCAGATTACGTACACATGAAGATCAGAAAATGACTCGAGGTTCAATAAGCCTTAATGGAAGCTATTCAAGTTCTTCAGTTACAAGAACAGCAAGTTCCAACTTCCAAGGGTATGTAGAGTGGAGAAATAAAGAATAAAGGGTAGAACTCGAGGCGAACAGAAACAACACTTAGGCTACGATCCTCCGAATACCGAGATCGTCTTCCATTGGTTTATTTAAGTATGGCCTTTTATAAACACATCATTCTTTTCTTTAGAATGAATATATAATTTTCATAATTTTCCAGAAAGTAACTTTCATGCTGCTATTTCTTTCTGTCAGAAAACACCAAGATAAAAAATACCAAACTGTAAAAATCCTAGTCTATTGCTATGCAGCGTATCATTTTAGTTTATTAAATTACCTAACCAGTTAACTAGCAAAGAAAACGAACAAGAATAATTGGAGGATGCACAATCATCTTTAGCATCAGATTCAAAACGAAACTGAAGCACAAAAGGAATTGAGCAAAAAGAATCTTACAGCTTTCTTAAATGCTGAAAATGCTGCTTCTGGTAGGTAAGCATATGTTGTCCCACTATCCAGAACAGTTCCATGTTTTCCGTCAAAAACCCTTGGATTTAAAGACAAAGGCTTCCCAGCAACGTGCAACTCTGTCAGCTCAATATTGTAATATGGACTGTTGCCATCCCGAGACTAGAGTAAATGTGTGAGATACTGAGATGTATCGAATGTATATGTTGAAAAAGCACATAGTGTTTTATATGCACAAGAATAATAATATCAAAACGTACCTTCGGACAGGGTTTGAATGTGTAAAGACCATATCTGTAGGAGGTGAAACTCCACCAAGAACCATTGCACCACCACCAACATCCATTCCACCATAGCACAAGGAAAATGAATCACTTATTACACCTCTATCAACAAGTTGATCAACAATACTAAGATCACCACGGCCCAAACCCATTATGCCATCAGCATGTTGACTGTATAGATCACCAGTTTCCAAATTTTCACAACCAAATACAGCATGTTGTGGTGCAAGTTCACTTTGGTCACCAAAAGACATTACATCCTTACCAAGGACACCACTGCTGGAACTCATTTCAGCATACTGCCTTTCATAAATACATTGCACACTATCACTATCACACGTGCAATCAATATTGCATTTTACAGGCTGATACGTACTTGACAACTCTGGTTGGAACCTTGGATCCTGGTGAGCACGAACATTAATTATCAGACAACAAAATAACGAAATATGGTAAGACAGATTCTGACCAAAAAGCAGGGTATGTACATTAAAGCTATGGATTAAGCAACTGAACATTAAAACTGTTGTGGGCCAAACCGTCTAAATGTTTAATAGAACCAGAACTTCTGGCCCATCATGTCATTCAGACTGCTTGTGCAAAGATATTTGTTCCAAATTGTCATATTTGTAAGGTAACGTTGAACTTGATTTCGCTGTTTTTGCAGTAATCTTTTTACTCAATGATTTACTAATCATTCCACATATTTCCAAAGACACCAACACCGTCATTATGAAACATCATGCATAATACATTATTTTTGTCAAGTAATCAGTGGAATATCTATTTGTCTTTCACCAAAATCCTCACCTACTGTGCAAGTGACTGCATATCACTAACGAGATTTTATACTGTATTTACATAAAATTCACCTACTGTAACAGCAACAGAATAACATATTATCCGAAAACTGAATCCCTTAAATATCAATTGGTAATCGATAGAATCAATGGATATATGTTGACATTAAAGCAAAAGTCACCTGATGTTTACCACACTGTTCACATGTAGAGCATGGAACATAAGTAACAGTACTCCCCGTATCAACAATAAGGGCGAATTTCTGCGGTGGACTTCCAATTAAAAGCCGAGTAGTGTAATACCTAACACCATCAATTTGAATTCCCCAATCAATCTCAACAATAAGTTAACACATATATATTAGATATTAGCATCTTAACTGAAATAGATCGGAAAAATGTGGAAATAGTGTACGTTTATATACATGTAATGTAATATTACCCGTTGCGAAGGAGATCGTCGTGGAGAGCCATGCGAGCGTTGGAACGGTGAGAATCGTATTTCTGGAGGTGGCGACGGGAATTACCGTAGGAAGTAGCGGCGAAGGTGTGGGAGGAATTGGGAGGAGAGAGAACAAGGGGGAGGATCATGGTCTGGCGGTTGCTGCCGTCGCTGGGTGGCCGGATGATGAATGTGCTTGGATCGTGAATAAAATATGATGATGATAAAACGACTTCAGCTGCGTGGAGAATTAAGATGATGGACAGGATGGTGATTATGAAGTGTGCCCGCGCCATTGTTGTTGGCTGATGGCTTGGCTGATCGAATTTCGAGGTTGAAATGTGAGATCGGAAACAAATACTATTAAAAGAAGACTGAAGATTAGAAACAGAGACAATGGGGACTCTGATGTGTTTCCCTGTCTCGGCAGCTCTGCTGGAGGAAGGAGGTTAGTCAGCGATTCGGCGACAATAACAAACTCTGGTTATAATTTCTAACTTTTTCTCAGATTTTTATTTTGTTTTTTATGCACCAGATACGTGTATACATGAGTTCAAATTTTAAATTTAATTTTAATCTATTAAATATAATTTTTTAACTTTTAGTTCGGTTTCATTCGATTTGATCGATTTTATTAGTTTGATTCGATTTTTGTATAGCCCTAGTTTGAGTCTATAATCTAAATGCTGTTAGCAAATGAACATTGAGATCAACACTTTTCAATAACATTATTTTATATTATTTTATTTTGACAAAATTATTTACATGATATATTATATTATATTTTTTTTTTTATAAATATTTAAGATTTAAAAGCAAGATGAATTAATATTTTGAATGAATTTAAAGGGTAAGAGACTGACCATCATAGAGGAGATCAAATCTGAACTTAAATGTGATAGTCAAAAATTTAACTTTAATATCAAAAGTACACAAATAAATATAGTTACAATTACGATACAATAATAATGTACAAAATAGATGACAAATTAAATATTGTTAGTTTTTTCAAAGAAAATAATAGTCTTACTTTAATTTTATTAATTTTTTTATATATTCATTTATTACACTTAATACAACAAATTTTATAATTACGAGTAAGATAATTCTGTAATAATTTTAATTCAAGAATTTGTATTTTTAAGCAGAAATTATCATAAAAACTAAAAACTTTTAATTATTCTGACTTTATATATATATATATCATTCACTTTAAAAAATGATATCTCTAAACAACCCCGACGGTTCATTCCACAAATTCAATTGCAGGTGACAGAATGAAAACATAATTTAATCAAAATCTACCCTACCTCGTTATCTTACTCATAAATCATAACCCAAATCAAATAACAAATACCCTTGCCTATATTTTAAACTACAACAATTTCATGTCTGGAACGTTACTCAACCACAATTAGCAATATAACCTGAACTCCATAATTCATATAACTTCTCATGGTCGCTTCCAAGGAAGATTAATCGAATATTGAATAGAAGCAAAAACTAAACTCAATTGTCCTACTTCTGAAGAACTTTTGAGTTAGTAAATTAGATATAAGGCTGGTGTGAGGATGGCATTCCATAAGTTGATGGAGCAGTATTATACGTAGGTGCAGCAACATGTTCACCCTGGGGATGGTAGTATGATCTTTGATCATAAGATGGCTGACCATATGCAGACAGTGTAGGAGAAGCCTGGTAATTGTAGTTTTTCGGAACGGCCTGTGGATACCTCTCTGCCATTACCGCATATGGCCTTTCCCCAAAAACAGGTGGAGCTGCCTGCCTACCACCTCCGGCGGCGGAAGGAGGTGCATGATAACCACGGAAACCACCTCTATTTGCCCGTAGTTTCTTGAATTGTTTTTGCTTTTGCTTAACAGATTCCCCAGTCCTTTTCTCAACAGGCCTAATTCTTTCCAGCTGACCAACCCTTCTCTGAAGTGGATCAAGTGGGTACTCAGCCTCAAGCTTGTAATCTTTCACACATTTGATTACAACCTTCAGAGCTGCAAGTTCTTGGGCATTAGCTTCAATCTGCACCCAAAAAAGAAAATGTTAGTAAGCACACGATGACAGGAGAAATACAAGAGCAGGCTTAACTCATTGTTAACAGTACCTGTGCACAAGCAGGATTTCCCGAGTTACCTCTCTTTCCTTGAGAGTTCCTTCTCAAATCCTTCAAGAACGTCTTTAGAAGGGGCGCAAGGGGGAAGCTTTCGGCAAGCTGGAACTCATGTGCAAGATGGACAGCATCAATTTGTTTCCCACTGTTGATCAATGATTCCACAACACCTGTGCAAAAGCAGGAACACTGAAAAGTTTCACTTCTGAAATATAGTTATTTACCTGTAAAATATAGAATAAAAACAACATATTTCCAAGCTCACACGCTTGACTGCTGTGCATATTTTATTGTTTTCTCTCTTTTTCTGACAAGTATGGTGTGCCTACAGTATTATTGTACGGTAAACTCGTATAGTAAAAAGCCCTAGAGGAAAAGAGTGGAAGTGGGCCTAAAGCTGGAAAATGGGGAAACTCCCCACCCGGTCAGGCAGTTAAAAGGAACACCAACCTGGCATTTTGTGTGCTAAACCAAGAGAACGGCATAGCTTAGGCATCTGCCTGTTTTGAACAACTGCAAGAACAAGCTTGCAGAGTTCATCTTCGTCAAACACTGAAGCAATTCTAAAAGTTGCAAGGATATGCAAGAATGCTTCAGTTTCCAATGAATTACCATTGGCAGCATTAGTGCCCGCATTAGCCAACTTAGGCTTCCACTCATCAGCAATGGCCTTGGCTTGCTGCTTAATCTCAGGGTTCAAAAGGTCGCCAGCACTTGGGTCAGCCTTTGCCAACAAGGTGGCCATGGCCTCCAAAAGTATAAGACAGGATTGACGCCTGCCCTGAAGGAGGGCAGCATCCTTTTTATTCACTTCTTGAGTATTATTACCATCAGGAGAGTAGAACCCCTCCAATGAAGCCAGTACCAAACGGCCTGGTTCAGTTGCACTTTCAAGTGCAACAGAAAGTTCCTCACTAATGTTAGGTATATTTTTGTGGTTCTCCATAATAAAATTCAGAAGCCCTTTTGCATCCATCTGCTTGCAAAATTGCGTCAGCTTGGGACTAGTCTTAACCTCGTCGGCAACTTCAGCATTTTTATCTGTTTTATGAGGAGATTCCTCTTGGTCAGTGAGGATTGCATTTGTATCACCAAGAGGGCTACCTACCTTGCTTTCTTTACTGTCCCCAACATCCATAGGCTCCAACGATACTGATGGGTGAGTAGCCCGTACCTCTGCAATGGCAGCAACAGCTGCATTTTTAATTTCCTGAATGCGATCCAACATGGCTTGCTCTTTAGCAGCAACATCCGCCTCTCTAACCTCAAGGAATGAGTGGAATTCAGATTCTTCTTCTTTAAAAGCTTTCTCCCTAGCTTCTAGCTCTAAAGTTCTCTTCTGCATATTTGTCTCAAGGTGGCGAAAATGCTCTTCAATTTCGTTCCACTGAACCTTGTCCTCAGCCACATCCTTATAAGATTCCAGCTCAAGGAATGCCTTGCCTAGCTGTTCTAGGAGAGAATGTGTCTTGTCCATCAGATTTGCTTCGGCCATAGCTTTTTTAAAGTGTTGCAATGATCTGCAAGAGAGATAAACGTCGATCAGAAAAAAGGCCAAATGAAAGAAATGACTTTTATTTGACAGGTTGAATATATTTTTACCTTTTTGATAAGTAACGAATTGAATATCTTTAAAAGATAAAAATTAAATAAAAGTAAAGACACAAAAAGATAACATTCTTATAACAAGGTCAAAACACAGTATACTTTTGTAAGCACACTCCCTCCCGCAAAAGCACACATTAGAGACAACCAAAAACGCAATTTTATTTTGTTGGGTAAAAACCAAACAAGTAATATGCTTTAGTTGGTGTGCTCGCTAGAAAAAAGCTAGCACATGCTGTCAATCGAGAAGAACCTAGTCGATAAATCTAACAAACGTGTGGCTATTAGGAAAAGGAACTTTACCTGAATGAGCTTTAACTAATTCACTCAAGGAGTACTAACACATAAATTCTAGAACACGAGTAGGAAGTTTCTCACAGGACAGCTATAAATAACACTTGCAAGTACTCCGTAGCATGGTAAATGGGTTCCCCAATGGCACCCTCGGCATGACCATATCTCTTGGGCATTTGAAATACCTTGACTATGTGAATGCTGCACAATACAAGGCCAAGCAATTTTGCGAATTTTTTTTTATGTAACTTTAAATATCATAAAAAGTCACTCCCTCCATCTCCCAAAGGATAATGGCTGAACTACCTACTACCTCACAAAAGGTTTCCCTCCAAATAATGGCTTGAGTACAGAGATAAATAATGTACTGTATAATATTGGAGTAAACACTATTTTACCCCATACTTGTGCAATAAGTTTATGGGGTCCACTAGAAATGCATTTAAGCCAAATACAAAGGGTATAACTGGAATTTACTTTATACTCACTCCTTCAATTGACTTTCTTAACATGTATGAAATTTTATTTTTTTTTATAAAAACTCAACATTTATGAAAATTAAACTCAATTCATCATTTGGAGGTCATATGGAGTCTCTTTTATAAGTATGACATTTCATGGCATGGTGATTATGTTGAGTGACTTGGTGAAGAATATCCAAAGTCATGGACTCTAGGACTCTAGGTTGCACAAGTTTTGACATGCAGCAGGTGAATGACAAAACCAATAAATTATGTGCTCCTTAGGACCTAGGTTGCGCATGTTTCTTTGGGTGAATACAGCCACCCAAATCCCATATCCACCAAAGGAGGGGAAAAAAATAAGTAAGCAAGTTCATACATGTTTTTACTCAAGTACAAACAGCCTTCACCCTTGGAAACAAAGCATATTCCTATTATTCTATAAAAATCGCCTAAGACATATGCCAAAACTGGTAATACTTGTAGTTAACTGTAACTCCATTGTTCTAGAGTATCCCTGTCCCCAAATCGCTAATATATTGTACGTTCCAATATTGATTTCCTTGCAATTACAATTTCGGTAAGTATAAAATTTCAGCAACGAAGTCATCCAAGTTCCATTGAATCACAAATATAAAAGAACAGAGACAAACAGAATAGTAAGCTATTAAACAAGATAACCTCAAAATGCCATGACAAGAGTTACTGTGACATTCAAAGCATACTCTAGAAAAGCAGTATGATACAACAATAACACCATAGACATGCATTTCATAGGACCCAAATCCCAAATCATCTATTTAATTAATTTGAATAATTAAATTCTAGATAAATAGCACTAGATGTGATTATCAATCTACCCAAATTCCCATTTTGCCATGACTCTTTTTAGAGTGGATGAGCTCAGCTCCATCCCAACCAATGTTTTGCAGGCAACTAACAGTCCATATCAATGAAGGAGATCTGGCGAAGGCATGAAAATGGTCCAAGAGAAAGATACACTTTGAAGTATAAACCCGTAATATTTTACTTATTATCTCTACTCCTCAAAATGAAAACAAGCCACAAAGCCCCAGAAATGACAGGTCAAAATTATACTCTCTCTGTCCCGAAACTAGATATACATTGAGTCAATTCATGAAAACCTAAAATTCAATATCGATACAAATTTATTTGAGTTCAGTGCAAACAATTATAATTATTGTAAACTGGCTAAAAGACACTACTATTTAGCACTTACTATATTTGTCGTTTTCAACACTTGTATGAAATTCATATCAATTTAGAATTTTAGGTTACAGAAAATTAAGTCAATATATCTCTAATTTTGGAATAGAGGGAGTCACTACAATCATTATAATCTGTAAAACGAAAGGCAAACCCAGACTAGGTCACAATAATAATACTTCAAGCCTTAACTTTTCTTTTCCGAACGAAGAAGATCAAATTAACACAAACGCAGGTAATACATATATAAGGAATTACAGAAGAGAAAATGGCATATACCTCGATAACGACGAAGGAATTCAAATTCCCAGAGAAAAAGCTTTATCCCGTATGCTTGATGGAAGATGAGGCTAAGTATCCGGTATCCACTTTCGATAGTAGACCTTCCGAAAGATATTTTCAGGAGGCCCTCCGACTCATTTTCCTTTTATAGCCCCGGACGTCGGGGAGCCGCTCATCAAGTTGTACTCGTCGTGTTATAGCAAAATAAAAATAAATATGATTTCTTATTGGTAGATAATATTTATTTCGTTTCAATTTAATTATTTTAATTAAAAAAATATATTTATTAAAAGAAATATTCTCTTCAAAAGATCCTTCTTATTTGATTAGTGTGAGAATTAATGAATATAATTTGTTATATATAATAGAGGAGAGAGTAAATTTGATAATAATAAAATATGTGTTGTTGTTTCCATGCAAAGAATTAGATAATTAAATATAAATTTTGTTTAAAAAATATGATAACGTATAATATAATACATAAATGACAAATAAAATAGGACGGGAATAATTAATTTTAAATTTTAAATAGTTTTAATCGGACATAAGGAGATTAATCGATCTTAGACGCTCAATTTATCTAAGAATTATAGAACCTTCTAAGATTTATTTGGTAATTAATCTTAGACGAGAATTTTTAAAATAGTGGTATTTGTAAAAGAACTATTTTGAAATAAATAAATAGCAACTTTAGTTAATTTTTATTGTACTCCCTTGGTTTCATAAATAAAAAATTATTTTTAAAATTCTAAAATCAAATCTTAAAATTTTAAGTTTCACATTTACATGAATTCATCATATTTTAATCAATACAAATTTGAGTATTTTAAATTTTCTAAATGGTTACCTCTAATTTTAAGAATAGTTGTCAAATAAATAAATAAATAAAGAACGGGCAACTTTAGTTAATTTGTATTATTCTCCCTTGGTTTCATAAATAAAAAATTATTTTTAAAATTTTAAAGTCAAATCTTAAAATTTAAAGTTTTAAATTTACATGAATTCATTATATTTTAATCAATACAAATTTGAATGTTTTAAATTTTCTAAATGGTTTCCTATTTAAATACTTCTTATTTTTATTCATATCAAGGATCACATAAAAATCAAAACTTAAATTAAACTATAACAAAAATTTTAAATCAGCTTGTCTACTGACAATGATAATTCTAATTTAATAGCATTATCTGATTAGGTGATTGTTCCATGTAAATAATATGATATGATAAAACCGTTATACTTAATATTTTATGATTAGATGGTTGTTCCATGTAAACAATATGACATGGTATAACCGTTACACTGAATTTTGTCTCCTCATTCGCATGGGTGGTTGTCATTGCTCTAGTCATATTATATTTAGCATTTTCTAGCCACGAAAGTCCACATATACTCATCCAACATGGACAATTAGAGGAGGCAAGGAGACAACTGAGGAGGATTAGGGTGAACTCACATACACTGAGTTAGAGGAAATTGTTTCAATAGTGAGGAGGGAACAGTCGAGTGGTGTCTTTGACTCCTGAGTCTTCCTAGTTTGCTAATCAATAATGAGGGTACATTACTTACAAAGTTGTCAAGGTTAAATACATTAAAATTTTACAAGTCCTACCTTCTTCAATTATTGAGATACAAACAACACAGGAATTTTTTTGGGGTGGCTCCTTGTCGATGCCATGGGAATAGTTCTCATACTTCCCGCCACATACTTATCGTCCCAATGACTTAGGAGACGAAAGTTGCTACTTACCGAATCCATTATGATGGTATTGTCATTGACATGTGATAAGAGCTATTTTGTACTTAATATTTTTATATCTTTTGCTCTTGATTTATCAATATTTGCTAAAAAAACCCAATCAAACATGTAATAATTGTTATATTTTTAGTTTGAGTTACTACTCTTTGTTTGGGCTTTGTTTTGTAGGTTTTTAGACCTATTTTCGTACAAATCTGAGCTTGGAATGGATAAGAAAATAATCCGGACTGAAGAATGGCAAAACTGTAATTAAAAGATCAAAGAGACAGAAGGCAGTAGCTCCCATGGTCGTGGGGAGTGCCACGGGTAGACCGTAGGAGATGGCCACACGTAATTTTTTAAGTTCTACTCCGATTTTGAAAAGGCGATTCGATCCGGACCATTCATGCACGAATTTGAACTAGATTCAGATTGTATATCTGGTCATATAAATAGTCTAGATCTCAAACCAATTAATGTATCAATTTTTATAGTTCATAGCTAGTAGTTTAGTAGTATTTGTAGATAGTGCTCGGTGGAGGCTTTTTATACAAGATGAAGATTTTTCATTCGAGTAACTTTATGGGTTCTATTGTACTAAACTCTTTGATTTTCTTATTTAATATAATTATGTTCTAATTTTCTTTATACTAAGATTAGATGGATCATGTTCATGATTAATTAGATTACCGATTTATTATGATTTTATGTGAGTTTATTATGTTGCGAGTTATGTTTCATGTTCTTAATGCTTCTAGATATCTGACCAATGTTTAGATG
>JAUMHB010102708.1:0-10105 GCA_032359685.1 Pittosporum tobira
TTAAATATTCAAATTTATTATCTAAATAAAATAGAATTTAATTGAATATAATATTTTCTAATTTTAAGAAAATTAAATTTTCAATTTAAAAATAATTTTAACATGCTCTTTACCAATTTTACTAACTCAATGACATTGTAGTAAATAAGGGCAAGTGACAGTTTTGTAATTAATACAATAATGGCATTTTTGTAAATAGTGTAGCAGTGGTATTTTAGTAAATAAGCTGCAGTGACATTTTAGTAAATAGGTTGTAGTGGCATTTTAGTAAATAAGCTACAGTGGTATTTTCACAAATATGCCCTAAGGGAAATTTAGTAATTTACTGCATATGGGTATTTTGGTAAAATATGTAGAAGGGTATTAATGTCTTTTGGACAGAAGGGTATTTTAGTAATTTAGCCCTTCTAAAAAATAGAATAATAATGATAATGTTAATAATTTAATAATATTAATAATGTTAATAATATTAATGATATAATGATTAAAATAACAATACTAATATTATTATTTTCATAATAATAACAACTTTATTAAAGGTAATATTAATATTAATAAAGATTATATTAACATAATATTAGTAATATTAAGATAATAATAATAATAATAATAATAATAATAATAATAATAATAATAATAATAATAATAATAATAAAATAAGTCAAAATGGCAGCTGACTAAGTCAATTTTTCCTTCTTCCTTAGCTTCACCGGCAACCATGGTTTGCCGGCCAAGGGGATGCCGGCAATCGGGCCACGCAGTGAAACACACACACATGCACATGGAAACATTGGGGAAGGGCGGGTTTTTGAGGTTTCGATTGATGCTAAGCCTCAATCTTGCTGCCCCGTCCATTAAATCGACCGATTACAGGCCCCCAACATCGTCTTCCCCGACCACGGCAGTGAGGTCATGGTTGGCGGAGGCCCATTCCAGCCAAGCTTGATTCTATGCTAAAAATTGTACAAAAAATCCAACAAAAATCATTACAATTACCAACACGAGGTGAGGAACACCATTGAACCATCAATCGACCCAAACGGTATCTATTTCACAGATAAAAATCCGGACTTGGCCATGGTTGAACCCGACTGAAAAAGGACTTGAACGGGGTCAAATCTTAGCCAAAAAATGTGATTTAAAAGCCTAACACGACCTAAAAGAACCCAGAAAGCTATCAAGATTATCAATTTCACAAAAAAGGCAACAATTTAGTGGATTAAACTTTTCGTACCAAGAACAAAGAACGAAACTTAAAAATTTGATTTTTGGGTTACTTGGCTGCGTAATGTATTAGGGTTAGGTTTGCACTGAGCTTTAAAGGTGAATTACAACGTTCATTTGGTCCTAATCGATGCAGAAAGGGACGGCTAATTGATTTGGGTAAATCTGCAACTGCAGAGAAGTTCTGGGGAAAAGTGTCAAAGAAGGAAAAAGGAAAGGTGAAAAAAGAAAAAAGAAAAAGAAAAAGGGGGAAATTGGAAAAAAGACAAAAGTTATGGGGAACCTTGCGTCAGTGGGTCCCAGCTGGTCAACTGGTGGAAATTCAAAATTCAAACTGCTATTTTGCCTCGATGATTTTTTTAAATAAAAAAATAAATAGGTACTAAACTATAAACGTCAATATTTCTAGAGTTTAAGAGTTTAAAATAATCATGCACTATTTTTTAAAAAGCTAAAAAATTATGAAACTTTTAACTAAAAAAATATGTATGCTTATTGAAGATTTAATATATTGAAATAATTCAAAGAAATTTATAATATGTGAAATTAAATATGTATTAAAAAATAAAGAAGTTACCATTTGAAATATCATAATTAATATAATAGAAGTAGATTTGGCTCATCTCCATTACGTTTTTTTTCCTATTCTCTCTAATACGTTAGTGTTTATATTTATTTATCTTTATTTATAATAATCTAAATGGACTTATATATAAACTATGATATAGAGATTAAATTTTTAAAAAATTAGAATTGTTAAAAATATTTTCAGTATTAATTATTGATATGGATTTTTAATTATTGAAAATTCAATGAAAACTGCATATGCTCATTAAACAGTGAAAAATGGCTGATTATTTTCAGGTTTGAAGTAATAATGCAACTCAATATTCTAAATTAAATGATCAATTTTGATTTTGATAATACTATTAGAAAATATATATTTTATGATGTATTGGAGAAAATTAGATGGAAGTTGTAATAGAGAGGAGCCAAATCCATTAGCAATGTAGCTGATATTCTAATATCCTAATTAATATCACAACTATGTTATTGAAATATAAGATAATGAACAACAATAGCTTTAATGAAACAAAGTAATTCAACCTTCAAATAATGATAATTACTTATAATTTGTCCTTTTTAACAAATATATATATGACTAAATTTTTACATAAAATTTGCCAATATATATTGATGAATCCAAAATAAGTCTATTTTTATAATTCACCAAATATAAAAACTCACCTGTGAATTCACGAACACAAGATCATGTTTGTCCAAAAATATATAATCACGCTCCTTCCATTCTCATCCGTAAAGATCTAATATTCTACCAAACACCTTTTGGGCCGAGTGGTACGGAACCCGGTATTTGATCTTAAGTTTGAGCCTTGTGGATGAAAAGTAAGGTCTTGAAAGAGTAAAACCCTTCTAATTTGGAGTCCGAAAACTTGCTCGATTTCGGATTAATCAGGCCTAAAATAGCTATCGGACACAGGGAGAAAAACCAAAAAAATTATCAAACCTAAAACTTGTTGTGCCCGTTTTACTACTTAAAAATATTGCACATGCCACTTATTTGACTGCTTGAGGACAAAAAGTCAACAAAAACTAGCAATTGACTAAAATTACCAAGTTGGGTGGACATATATGTTACTTTCAAAAGTTAAGTGGGCACATTAATACTACGTGACAACTTGGATGGTCAAATATGCAATTTAGCCTAAATTAATTATATTTTCTCTCTCAATTTTAATTGTGTAAGTAATGGGAAGATTTTATTGTATAATGGGAGAAGAGATAAAGTTTGATGAGAGAGTAAATGAGTCTCATATTTTCAATATGTTATTATTTTTCATGAAAAAAGTTGACTAATTAGATGTGGCTGCTAGCCTGCTAGGTGGTGTTATAGAAAAATGACAAAAGTTATGCCAATAAAAGAAAAAGGATAAATAATACGGAATAAATTAAAATAGAAATCATGACAAATAAACTGGGATGAATGGATTAGAAAAAATGACATTAGTTTACTACTTTAAAGTTTTATTAGGAGCAAGAACCCCTTGTTACGTTTTATTTAATTTTACATTTATTTTATAGTAAATGAAACTAGTTATTATGGTAAGCAATTAACGCGATATGTAGACAGATCATGAGATAAAAAGAGAAATGCAAATAATAATATAAAAATATGTAGATATAATAAATAACTTATACTTTAGGGTGAAATTTCAATATATACCCCCCAAAAAAAAAAACTTTTACTTTAGGGTAAAATTTCAATATATACTTGATTGAACTACAAAATTTTTGTCTATATATATATATATATATATATATAATAAGATAAGATGAACTATATTTAATTATGAATCTCCAAAAATAAAATAAGAAAAAAAAGCAACACGTGAGCATATGCTCACGCAGTTGCGTGAATATGAGTACTTTAAAACATATACTCCTAGTAAATTAATAATAAAAAATACATTGTTTAAAATATTCATTCTTACACAATTGCTTATCTCCCGCGATCTTATAAAATAATTATAAGATGAGAATTTTGACTGAAATTCTTTTAGAAACACCAAAAAATAAATTGATTGAATTTAGGCCATGGAACATGTACAAAAATTATGATAGTAAGCTTAATTTGACAAATTAAAATCGCTTGATGAATGAAAGATAAAGTACAAATAGAAATAAATATTTTTTTATGAGGTTAAGCCAAAGAGTAATCTTTTTTATTCTTGTAAAGAGAACATCTCCTCATTTGATATAGAATATACTCTCTCCTTTTTATTTTATTTATCCTAATTTTTCTATTGGTTTATTTTATTTGTCATTTTTCTTTAATATATATTTTGGTCAAATTATCTAACGCTATCCATATTTAATAAGCCAATTATTTCATTGGTTCTCCCTCTTATGTTCGAATGTTCTATTTCATCAAGTGTTAACTCTCTTTCCACTACATATATATAATCAATTATGTTCATTGGTTCTCCTATTAACAAGACAATGAAGATATTTTAGAGAAAATATTATTTTTCTTAATAAATGTGCGTTTTACGATTATAACAAATAAATTGGAACGGATAGAGTAAATTAAAAATTTTAAAATATAGGAGAATATAATATTTATCTTTAATTACAATGATTCTTAGTTAATGATTGTAGCGTAACTGAGAAATAGTGATGTTTAATTTAAAAATAATACTCCCTCCGTCAAAAAAACAATGAGTAAAATGTGAAAAATATACAAATTAAAGAAATTAACTTTTTAGGAGAGAGTATATTTTTTTGACAAAATTGTCCTTCCAAGTATATTTTGTAATGATAGAGAGAGGAAATTTTTGATGTGGAATAAAGTGAGGAAAAGAAATTAATTACAAACTAAAAGTGATAGATTAAGTCATTCTTTTTTGGACTATAAAAAGGGCACTTGGGCTCATTTTTTTTTTAGACAGAGAGAGTATAATTTTATATTAATTTAATTAACTAGAAAACAACATAAGTATACAATGATGTATTTCACATGTTCGATCAATAATTTTGCTAAGACAAAGTCGTTTTGTTATATACTTTTAACAAACTAATATTATTTTATTAAAACTATGGACTCTTCCTCTATTGTATCCTGTAAACTCTAATTTAAAATTTTATTCTTTTTCTAGAATTTAAAAATAGAAAAATGTAACTTTTTGTTTTTTAGTTATTTATTTAATTCTTAAATAAAAACATATAAAGGTTTAATCTGAGAATGGGATCGAGTTATGTACAAAATAAATAATTAAATAAATGTACTGTAGCCTACAATAGTTAAATATCTCAATATAAGTTAAAGACGAAAAAGCTAACTATTATAAAATAAAATACACACTATGATCTACGTAATTGCACTTGTTATGGTATATTAAGAAGCTAACTTTCATAAGAAATTATGATCTTTACGTAAGCGGATTGAATCTGCTGCTGATTTGTCCTACTGCATTAAAATGAGCTAAAATCACGTTTCGACTTTTTAAAAATTGAACAAAAAGGTTTAGTTGGATCGCTGAAGTGATAAATTTCTTAAAAAAGAAAATAATAAGTAAAGCTAAAATTTGAAAAAATTCATAATATATATATATATATATATATATAATTTGCTAAATTAAAAATAAATTAAATAAATATGAAAAGGGAAAGCACTTGTCTCTCTCTGTGAAATATGACTTACGAATTTAAACTTGTCTCATTTTTTAAAAATAATGAAGGGAGTGTTGTTGGGTGGAAATGACTAGGTAATTTCTTTGAATATAATTATAAGACCATAACTAATTTCCAAGTTTCTTATGGTAAGTGTAATTTATTTCATTTTTGTTTGAGCAAGATTTGTAATTCTTCACTATAATTTAGCTAAAATATTATTCGCTGAACATAATTTATAGACCATTCATAATTTATAATACAAAAAACTCGGTTTTCAAAATGATGTAATTGATTCTAGCATTGCCTTCTATGCAGATAAATCTTGCACATATCCAAACTTTCCCCAAATAAAATAGTTCTCAAAAATTATTTCCATAATATCTATGGTAAACCTTACTCATGATGAAGATGATAATCAAATCAATAGTTTACTAAATTCAATGATATATGTGCATACTATGATACAATTCATCATAAATTTTCAAAAACAAACCACAACATACATTGCGTGAATATGAGTCTTACTTAATCCGCGATACACTTTGGTAACCTTTAATTTATTCGAACACAATTCAATGGATCATAATAAGCCTAAGGTATTCACCTATCGTTGCTTTTCCTACCTATGTAAATATAAAGGATTTGATTACTCCTTTTTATTGTTCTCTTAATTTATAAATTAATGATTTCATGAAATTTGCAGACTTATGTTTTGAAAGTGAACATCAGCTGTTGTAACTCATGTCCAGAGAGACTCAAGAGATTGCTGCTGAAAATCAAAGGTACCCTTGTTATTTTATTTATTTTATTCTTAAATTAAGAGAGTTATTTTGCTTATAAATTTTTGACTATGATACTTGATCTCTTTGTTTTACAAGAGGAGTATAATTTTGATTTGTGAAACTAATTCGATTTAGAAATTTAAATCCTATTTAGTACTAGTTAGATCATTTACCATTGAATGTGGACTAAAATAAAATAAATTCACATCAATTTAAAATTTAAAAATTTAGGTTGCTTCAAAAGTTTAATACTGAAAACTCGCACTCCAGAGGTGTAAGACTGAAGTGCACTTTTATAATATTTAATTCAAAATTCGAGGGCGATTGTAGGTTCACCCGAGAGCATTACGAGACCTAAGAGGAAAATATTAAATTGTAGCATATGAATCAATAAATAAATAAATTAATCATGTATTTAGTTTCGTTTATGATTGTTTTGGGATTTTTATTTTATGGTTTGGGTTTGCTTATATTTTATCATTGAAAAAAATACGTATTTTGAATTTGAATGGGTTCGAACAGACTGATCTAATAAAAAATCTTCTTCTATTATAATTAACACATGTCATTGTGAGGTAGTTGGATATTCTAAGTTAGAAGATGACAAAACTCTTTATGATTTGAGTTCTGTTTATGATAAAGGAAATTTCAGATTTTGCTAGTTTCTCTTAGTTTACTGTTCTACGGGTTTCATTTGATTATCTATGAATGCCAATTTGCTTGTTGATCTAAATTTTGGTATAAATCCATAGTATTACTAGTTCAAAAAGAATGTTCAAAGTTTTAAATATTTTTTTTTTTCTTGGTTTTTTGTTCAAAAGTCTTCATCCAGATAACTTTATATTAGGGTTGTTAATTTGGAGTTGTTTGAGAGAGTTTTTTCAGAATTCTGATGGAAAGTGAGATTTAACTAGTTTTGATAATTGATTGATGTCCGAATCAACTATATAAGCTTTTGTTGTTTCTTTCTAAATGGACTAGGATTGTTTGGTTTTGAAGCCGAAGAGAGGAAGCAATATTAAAAGAAGATGGGTTTAGAACAGTGTCCTTTTTTCTTTTTTCTTTTTGTGGGTGCAAATGGGGCCTGAGATGGCCTAAACAAATAATTTCGGAAGAAGATCCGTTACAAAATTAATACACAACTACTTGGTATTATTTCGTGAATTTCTTAAGATACCCTTAAACTTAATGATCACATAACAAATTCGTTCAAAATCTCACCGGAGTATTTAATTTTTTAACTTAAAGCTGGGAATAAGCTTTTAAATTTAAGAAGTTTAGGTTGCAAATCTTATTTACATTGAAACTTTAAGGTGCAAAATAGGCTTTAGGCAACATTCAAAATATCACCCTTTTTTTTTTTGGATTTGAAGTAATATATTAAATTTTAATATTCTTATTTTGATGTATTTTTGTGATAGGCATCGATTCAGTTTCTGTAAATACAGAGAAAGAGTTGGTATCAGTTACAGGCCAAGTAGATTCAATGCACCTAATCAAGAAGATTAAAAAGAAAATGGGGAAAAACGCATTGCTCATGGAACCAGAAGAAAATGCTAAAGAACCAGAGAATGCTGCACCAGAAAATCAACATCCTTACGATTTTGATATTATTCAGCACTTTAGGGGTCATCATCCCAACAACAACCAAAGCTTTGGTGGCCCCCACGTTTGTTGTAGTGATGGTCATTGGAATTATCCCCCTCCTGCAAGTTCAAGCTTTCCGTCGGCTCCTCCTGATCAATATGTCTATTATAGTCCAAGAATGACGACGCCACCGGGATATGGTGGTGCTCCTTCTGCAGGATATGGTGGTGCTCCTCCAGCAGGGTACGGTGGTGGTGCTCCTCCAGCAGGGTATGATGTATATTGCGGTACTCTTCCAACAGGATATGGTGGTGCTCCACCTACTACTTACGGTGATTAGTGATGCCGTCAGCTGAATCCTATGGCAATCTGTTTCCTCCTAGTTGCGATTGATTTTTTACTCATTGAATTATCACAAACTTCTGAGTTTTTTTTTTTTTACCTTTATCGAACACAGAATTTTACCTTATATATCTTCATATATCGTGGAGTTCTAGAGTTAAATTTTAAAATTTAAAATTTGAATGTAATAAATTATTTAAAAAATTTTACTTAATAAATATTTATTGTTTTTAATTATGTAATTAATTATCTAAATTTATATTTTAAAATTTTATGAATTAACCATTAGAATTTGAAAATAATATCTTCTTTTAAAAAAAAAGAAAAAAGAAAAAAGAGAGCGATTATTATTAAATTTTGTTTGTTATTTTGTGTGGCTAAAAAATTATTAGTTAAAAATCCATCAATCTATGATCCATCCATCCATCCTGCTGTAATTCATGTTGTGTTGTTGCTGTTCACTCATTTGTGTTATGAGACTATAAAGTGGCTTACTTTTGTTTATGAGACACACCATAAACAAATAAAAATAGAATAATGTTATAAACACTAATAGATGTACTAATAAAATGTGCATAAATTGATGTGTTAAACTGTAATTAGTGGATATCTGACTATACATGGGGTGGACCTGTTATTATAATTAATTACAATTTGACATATCAATTTGTGTACAATTTATTAATGTATCTGTTAGGGTACGTAGTATTATTAATAAAAAAATCAACATGAAATTAATCAAGTTTGTATTCCTCGTATTCCCGGCAAAACCATTATGATAATAATGAACCAAAGATCTCACCTGCAAAAAGATCAAAAAATTCATTTGTTCAATAAAGAAAAAAAAAAAAAAGAACTCTGTCGTATATATATTGTGTGAGAGACTCAAACGAATAGTTTTGATAGCATTGGATATTTTCTAGAATCATTGGCAAATGACGGAAAAATTCAATAGTGGTTTAAATCGATTCGACGAGTATATCGAACTCATTTAATGGGGGTAGTTTGATACGGTCTCAAGAGTTGTAATGTCGGTGGAACGTAGTTGGCACATAATTAAAGAATGATAAGTGTCGAGTGGCACAATATTGGTACGAAACATTAGTGGCTGGTTTGACAAAGGTCTTAGCTAAAATTGGTAGGCAACTTGGATTGGTCACGACATGATTTTGGGGCAAAAACTGGTGACATTCATTCTAAGACCGAATGGCATACCAATGGCAAGGCTGTGGCATGGCCATTGGCACACAAAGGCAAGCCCGAAGGGGCAAAACTCAATTATGACTCCTCAAGCATAAATGATGTCTAATGTTGTCATTTTAGTTTTTCTGCTAAGCACTACTATAGGGAGGGGTATGACTTCAGAGTTCAGGTACCCCGTGACATGAAGGTGAGGCCTTGGTACGATGTTGCGTAGTCTTGTATGTAACGCCCTAGTCTTTGTATAATCAATTATTCACAAACAACCGATGTAAGAACCCAAATTTTTCGAACAATTAATAAAATAAAAATGTTCCCCTTATAATGTCTAGTGGAATTATTTTTCTGCGCCACTACGTTTCGAGAAATCGAATTAAAATAGTAATATAATGACCAGAGGCATTTTGGTCATTTTGACTCGGAAGTTAAAAAGTGTCCAAAATCACAAACCGACCAAAGATCTGGAATCAGCGCGGAAAAACAGTGACCCGCGACGCCGTCAGATATTGACTTGACCTAACCTAGAGTTGACTTCTTGACCGGAGTGTCGTATGGAAAAACGGACAGCGTCATTGCGATCGCAGCGTGCTAAAACATAGGAATAGAGTATAATATTGAGTTTTTCATATTTTGACTTTTTGATGTATTATTTAATTATTAAATTATTTAGCTCGCGAATCGAGGCAAAACAGCATTTTAAAATTTTGAATTTCAGCTCAGTTGACCCAGTGGGACCCACTGCACAGTTCTCCAAAAGTTTTGTCTTTTTTCCGTTC
>JAUMHB010102730.1:0-10102 GCA_032359685.1 Pittosporum tobira
TTTATTTTATCCCAACATATTATACTGTTAAAAATGAATAAATTTCATAACATTTTGAAAATATTGGGTTCTTACATGTATCATATACTGTATCCGGAAATTACTTACTAGTTTTAACTTCTAGCATTGCCCGAGTTAAATGCAAATGATTTATATGATATTATTCCTAAACAATAAAAAAAAATAAAAGAAATAACTCATACTCTTACATTAATTTTTTTTTTATGAGTTATTGAATAAGTACCTTTTCAATTTCTAAATCAGTTGGATATATTGTTAAGTTTTCTTAAAATATAATATATAACTTTCCAAGTAAAACCATTTTGATCAATTTTAAATAAATATATGACATCGTAATTTTTAAATTAAAAATTTTATGTTACCTTTAAATACGTATAATTTTGTTGCTATTTTTTTTAACAAACTAAAATTGAATTATAACCTAACGTTGCAGGGTCAAATACAATTATTTGTAATTACAAAATTAAAATTTGTATATGTGTGTGATTTTTTTTTATAAATCATTAACGCTTAGTGTTGCCCGAGCTAGATGCAAATGATTTATAGGATATTATTTAAAACAAATAAAAAACTCACACTCTTACATTAATACTTTTTTATGAGTTATTGAATAAGTACATTTTCAATTTCTAAATCAATTAGATATATTGATAAGCTTTCTTAAAATACAATATACAACTTTCTAAATAAAAACCTTTTTGATCACTTTTAAATAAATATATGACATCGTAATTTTTATATTACCTTTAAATATGTATAATTTTTAAATTATATTTTATTTTGTTAACAAACTAAAACTGAACTATAGCCTGAAGTTGT
This sequence comes from Pittosporum tobira, assembly GCA_032359685.1. Classification (NCBI taxonomy): domain Eukaryota; kingdom Viridiplantae; phylum Streptophyta; class Magnoliopsida; order Apiales; family Pittosporaceae; genus Pittosporum; species Pittosporum tobira. The sequence continues at coordinate 841 of JAUMHB010102730.1, forward strand.
CAGGGTTAAATATAATTGTTATAATTATAAAATTAAAATTTATATATTTGTGTGAATTTTTTTTATAAATTATTAATTAAATAAATTTGAATTTTTAAATTAATTGAGTATAATAATTTAATTTTTAATTTAATTTTTTAAGATATAGCCGAATCAAATGAATACTTGAAATCTATCTAAATTCTACAATGTGCACAATTTAAAAGAAATATGTAATAAAATTATAATTAATACTAAATAGTGAGAAAGATAATGAGATAGTTATATTTAATATTATAATTGCTTTATTTATTATATATATATATATATATATATATATATATAAAACTTGAGTTAACTCAATGAGTTATATCAATGAGTTATATGTAAAAGTTTTTTTAGGCCTCACTAAGTTGTGCCGTCAAATGTTAAGTCAAGAGTCAATTATGTCAAAAAATGACAAAAGTGTAAACAAAGAAATGATTCACTCAACGAGCTTTTAGGTGCTTGTACTTTTTTATATATATATATGTATAAGAGTTTTGTTCTTTCTTCTTAATTGAAATTATTTTTTCGATTATTGAAATTATTGACCTATTATTATGTGTTTAATTGTATAGAGTCTCGTCTTTCTTATCCATTATTATTATAGTATTATAATGGTTATTGTGATATTCAAATCTTGGTTAATATTAATGTCTTTGTAAATATAATAAAACAATTGTCATCTCTTACTAAAATAATAACAATAATTTTAATTTTAATTTAATTATAAAAAACTTGTTCAGGCAGAGCCCAAAGCTGTAGTGTAGGACCATCGCCACTATTCACTCAAAATAATAATTTGAATATAAAAAATCTGTTCAGCTCATACCCACACTTTGTTTACTTCTAGCAAGCTGGGCCAAAGCCCACATCTTTCCTTTCAATTTTCTCTTCCTCTGTCGTCATACCCTCCCTTCTCCAATCTCCGAGCACCACCACGCAGCACCACCCAAACCGTTGGCGCCTGGTGTTGCTATCTTCCCTCACTACCAAAGCACTGCCATTTCCCTTTTTCTCTACACCTGCAGGAGTAAATTAATAAAGAACAAGGTAGGTTGGTTTTGTGATTTTGCGAGATCAAATTATGGGTTGCTTCAAAACACTCGAACTCCATCTTCCTATTCGGTAAGGTTTGAAGAGGTTTCTGGCCGAAGAAAAAGATTGTAAAATTCGGTTTCAGTTGGATTACCACTAAAAGATTGCATCTATATATAGGATATAATTCTTGAAAGGCATTTAAATTATGGGTTTGTTTCTAGTGATTTGATGTTAACGACTCTTTCGTTCGCCAGAGAGGGGTATTACTAATTGCATTGTGAAATGATGATTCCCTTTGAATCAAATGTTTAGAATTACTCATTGCTTTTCACTTGTCAAATGTGTTATAGACTTGTCTGTGTCTATTCTTCTAAATTTCTATTGTTGATGGTTTCTGACATAGGTTGCGAAAGGACCCATCATTATAGCCATTGTGTGTGGTGGATGGTTTGATTAACTAGATGATACCAGAAACTTTTGGTTCTCTTTTGCACCACTGCGCCAAAACCAGAGCATTCCAAAATGGCCTGTCCGTCCATGCAGCTGCTGTCAAGACAGGCGCGCTCTCTGATGTTATTATATCTAATCATATCCTTAACATGTATTCCAAATGTGGCTTCATCAATTTTGCCCGCCAAGTGTTTGATGAAATGTCTGACAGAAATCTTGTCACCTGGTCAGCTATGATATCTGGTTACGACCAGTCAGGGAAGTCACTGTTGGCTGTTGAACTTTTCTCTCGACTGCGACTCGAGCCCAACGAGTACATCTTTGCTAGTGCTATTAGTGCCTGTTCCATTTTGTCGGAATTGAGACTAGGGCAACAAATACATGCTCAATCGGTGAAATTTGGGTCATCTTCAGTTTCATTTGTTTCCAACTCACTTGTCTCAATGTACATGAAATGTGGTCGATCTAGTGATGCCTTATCAGTTTTCACCACTACATCTGAACCAAATACCATCTCCTATAATGCTTTAATATCTGGGTTAGTAGAAAACCAACAACCCAAAAAAGGGTTTGAAGCCTTCAGACTTATGTGCCAACAAGGTCTTATCCCAGACCGTTTTACTTTCGTGTCGGTATTGGGAATTTGTACTAGTAAAGAAGATTTACGAGGAGGAACGATACTGCATGGCCAAACAATTAAGCTCAAACTTGACTCCACAGCTTTTATTGGTAATGTGATAATGATGATGTACTCAAAATTCAATTTAATAGAAGAAGCAGAGAAACTTTTCAGAGTGATTCTAGAGAAAGATGTGATTTCTTGGAACACCTTCATCGCTGCTTGTTCTCATTGCGATGAACATGCAAAGGGATTGAGCATGTTCAGAGAGATGTTAAATGAAGTTAATGTATGGCCCGATGACTTCACGTATACCAGTGCCCTTTCTGCATGTGCTGGCCTTGCTTCAATTCCACAAGGCAAGCAATTTCATGCTCATCTAATTAGGACAAGGTTGGATGAGGATGTGGGGGTTGGAAATGCACTTTTGAACATGTATGCTAAATCGGGTTGCATTGGATATGCTTACACAGTGTTTAAACGAAGGAGTTTTCTTAATGTTGTCTCATGGAACAGCATCATAGCTGGGTTTGCAAATCATGGGCTTGGGAGGAAAGCGATAGAACTCTTTGAGCAGATGAATGATAAAGGAATGAAACCAGATAGTGTCACATTTGTTGGGCTCCTAGTGGCTTGCAATCATGCTGGGCTTGTGGATGAGGGCCAATACTATTTTAACTCTATGAATGAAACCTATGGGATTAACCCTGATATTGAGCATTTTTCATGCCTCATCGATCTACTAGGACGAGCCGGAAGGCTAAAAGAGGCTGAAGAGTATATTGAAAAGCTTTCTTTTGGGCATGATCCAGTTGTTTTAGGGTGCTTACTTTCAGCGTGTAGATTGCATGGAGATGTCAAAACTGGGGAACGTTTAGCCAAACGATTGCTAGAAGTTCAGCCTGTTACTACTTCTCCATATGTTTTATTGTCCAACATGTATGCTGCAGATGCTATATGGGGAGGTGTAGCAAAGGCCCGGACGATGTTGAAGGGTAGTGGGCTTAAGAAGGAGCCTGGCCATAGTCTGATTGAAGTGAAGGGAGTCGTCGAGAAGTTCACAGTTGGCAATTTTTCTCATTCAAGGATTGAAGAGATAGTGAACGTACTCGAAATGCTAAGTCCAGCTGTGGACGAAGTGATCTTTGCGTGACTGGATCAGGCATCCTGCGAATCTTGTGATATTTTCATTTGCATCTATCTCTTTACTGCTATTTGAGGCAACATGACAGATTAGGGCTTAATGAATGGAAGATTTGATTGTGATATCATGGATTCTTGAGCAACTACGATTGTAATCTTCTTCTGTTCTCTAACTTGTGCTATGATCATGGGGATACCAGAAGAGGATATGGCGGTCATAAACATATCAAATCTTTGTGCCGAGAATTGGACACTTTATCATTTCATGGGTTCACTAACGTGCCTACAAAAGGTCGGCTCCCCTTGCCATGTGTTCTTTTTAAAGATCTATATTGTCAACATGTCTGTCCACAACAATGTTTTGTTGATGGAAGTACCCTTGGGCTTTTATAGAAATTCTTAACTTTATCTCATCAACATCAATGGCCATTTTATGGTAAACCTCAAAATAGCTTTATAGAAATTTTACTTAAAAGTTTTTTTTTTCCCTCCAGAATTTTAGGTCTAAGGATTGAAATGATGACATTCTGGAGTCTAGACTCAGCCAGTTGTCTTATGGATGGAGTGATGGACTGTCTTGAAGTTTGACTATTGTGATTCTTCCAAACTTGAGAAAGAAAAAACACAGTGGAAAAGGTATTTTGACTAATTTCACTGCTAGTGGACTAGGCAGACTCCTAATGCATACCTATTACCTAGTCATTCTGTATAGATTGAGATGGAGTCGTTGTGTATAGAGATATTGCTTTACTCAGACAAAAGATAGAACCATATATGTGGCTCCCATTTAAACTAAACACATTCTTTGGAATTTACAAATTGTTGTCATAATTCTGAATCAGAAAAGGACTCCCAGCTTACTTTGTTCTAGAGAGTGTTCATTGATCATTTCTGCAGATCACAACATCCTCTCCTCCATCACCAATTCATTTTTTTCCATCTGGGTCACTATATGTACGTACTATTTCAGTTCATTCTTCCATCTTCCAAATGGGTTTATTGTTTCCAATCTTTTACTCCATTTACTATTGAATCTATATGTATGTATGTCAGTCATGGACTGATATTGAAAATCTATGTTGGACAGGAAATAGAATCAGGGACATTGATATGCATTTTCTCAAGATTAAGTTCACCCATGTTGGATTAGACCTGGATCCTGAGAATGCTGTCTCACATTTTCAGACTTGGAAAGGTAGAACTGGATATGAGCTAGCTTAAGGTGGTTCTCTAATTTCTGGTATGTACGTACTATCTTGTCATTTATATAGTGCTTGCTATACCTGCTACTGGTTGTATATTAAATGATGAATGTTGTTTAATTTGAATTTGTATCCGACTTTTGTGGGGGATGCAGCCCCAGTTGACAAGCGTTTGAGATGAGGAGGCGGCTGCTCTTCATGAAGTTCTTAAGGACTCAACGGCAGGCCAAGGTATGGGGTTTTGATATTCCAACCAAGATGCAAGTTTTTCTGTGGAAAATATGACAAAAGCTTTGGCCAGTTAATTCGAAAAGGGCTAGGAGGCTGCATTCACCAAGTCCTATACGAAGATAAAGAGGAAAATATTGATCATCTCTTAATTCATTGTTAATATTCTAGAGTAGTGTAGTTTAAGATTGGATAGTTATTTAACGAGCATGAAACTTTGTTTGATATCTTCAAAAAGCTGATAAGGGAATTAAACAAGGAAAAGAGGAAGAAAATGGAAGAAGCTATTGTTAAAGAAAAGATTATCTGTTGGATTGGTAGTAAACGGCTAATATGGAAGCATAGATAAGTGGGTGAACGAGTAATATGAAAACCAGAAAGAACACTTTTTCTGGTGATGGTGCAGGAGAGCTGGTATTCTTAGGGCCCTATCAGCATGGACCAATTCCAGATAGTGTAAATAATGTTTTGCAGCAGTTGGATGGGTTTTTGTGGAAGAAGGTATCAAAGCTTTCAGAATTGGCAACCTAGTGAAGGCTGGCTCAGCTCTTCAAGTGGAACTTTTGGCAATGCAGAAAGCTCTCTTTTGAAGGAATCCAGAATTTAAAAGTTTGAACAGACTCCTAGATTGTAAGACAGCTTTGGAAACACTTTACTAAAATGTAATACTGGTCTGTATGATAATAAAATACAAAAAATCAACTGTGATTTATCTATGTTTACATTTTATCACCTATCGTTTGGAAACTAAAACTTCATCACTTGTGGTTTACACATTTATTTCAACTTGCCTCTTGTTAACATTTTTGCACTGACGCAGTTAGGTTTAGCCTAAAAAGACAAATTTCCCCCTCATATATATGTAACAGATACACATGCTTCCTGAACCTCATTCTCCACTCATTCTCTCTCTCAACATTTTCCACTCATCTCATTCCTCTTGCTTAGCAGATGGAAATCCGTGGTGGCATGAAAGATAAACAAATTGATGGTGCCCCGAAAGAAAGATCTGAGGTGGCGATTTTCAAATATTCAAATCGACAAAGAAAGAAAAGTGAGCTTGAAATCAACAAGTATATCCTCTTTTTCTTCTTATATGCTTTGTGACTTATCCTTTTTTGATTTTATTCTCCTATTTGTTGTAAAGTTTTTATTTTTGTTTGAGAGGGGAACAAATTGATGGTGGATTGCTCTTTCTATAGTTTTTTAGGGTTCTTCTATCCCCCTCAATATTATGAGAATGTGAATTGTTGGTCCGCCCAATATTATAAATATGTTGATACCCATTTTAGATCTTCGAGTTACACGAGTCATTGAGTCGAATGGAACCTAGTTTAATGAGTTAATAAGTTAGACCTAACCAAGTTAAATGAGTTTCACAATATATCTGTGTTTTCTTTCAAATTTGTTTTTGTTTCTTTGTGTTAATTATGATTTGCACATTACAAATTTTCTATGGTGGACACTTTTGTAACAATTTAATATTTTTAGTATTTTATGAAATTTATTTATCTTAAACAGTATGATGTTGGTGGAGATAAAATAAATTATAAGGTCTTAAGTGTAAATATTTTTAACAAATAAATGTTAATGTTGACTTTAGAAAATATTTGTTCCCGAACATTGCGTCGCATAGCCAACAAAGTATTAGTGGACTCAAAAACAAAGTATTTGTGAACTCCATTACAGGAAGCGTGTAGATCCCATAAGAAAATTGTCGGACAATATTGAGTCGTCATAAGACTCAAAGAGTCAATAATTATTGACATATCACTTTTTACTATAATATTACCCCAACAATAGTTGCAACAATGATATGAGTAATAGATAAACTTTTTTTGTTGATAAATAATTTGCTATGATCAATACTAATAGTATTAAATATTTTTTTAGTATTGAGGATAATAATCAAGTAAATAATTGTAGTACTAATAATATTTAGTGTATGACATTTGATATATGAAGGTAAATGAGTTATAACATAAATGTCAGATAAGAAATGATTTAAAGAGTCGGTAGAAGAATTATTAGTTTTACTGTAAATGATATTTATGAATGGTTAGATGAATTACTAGAAGGAAAATTTAGAAAATATTATATTAATAGGACTTGTATTCTGAACAATTAATTTTTGGATATGTAGTTGGAAGTAATATATAGATATCTGACTAAGTGTGAAAATTTTGATAAGGTTTAAATGGTAGAAATTGTTACATATGGAATTCATATAAAAATAATTATGTAGTAGGATTCACGTGGGTTAGAGTATAAGAGACGCTTGGGGTAAAAAACTTCTCGGGGAAAAATTAAATTTTTAGAGAGAAGTTTTGAAGTTTGCAAAAAGCATGAAATGAAATTTTGATGTTTTACTATTATTTTTCAAAAAATATGAAATGAAATTTTGGTATTTTATTATTATTATTATTCAAAAAGCATGAAATAAAATTTTGGTGTTTTGTTATTATTTTTCAAAAGGCATGATATCAAGTTTTAGTGTTTTATTATTATTTTTAAAAAAAACATGAGATGAAGTTTTGGTATTTAATTATTATTTTTCATAAAGCATGAGATAAAATTTTAGTTTTATTGTTATTATTCAAAAAATATGAAATTAAGTTTTTGGTATTTTATTATTATTATTCAAAAAACATGAAATAAAGTTTTTGTGTTTTATTATTATTTTCAAAAAACATGAAATGAAATTTTGGTGTTTTATTATTATTTTTCATAAATCATGAGATGAAGTTTTGGTTTTATTGTTATTATTCAAAAAGAATGAAATAAAATTTTGATATTTTATTATTATTATTATTTTAAAAATATGAAATAAAGTTTTGGTGTTTTATTATTATTTTTCAAAAAGCATGATATGAAGTTTTGGTGTTTTATTATTATTTTTCAAAAAATAAGAAATAAATTTTTTTGTTTTATTATTATTTTTCAAAAAGCAAAAGATGAAGTCTTGGTTTTATTATTATCATTCAAAAAGTATGAAATGAAGTTTTGGTGTTTTATTATTATTTTTCAAAAAATATTATTTGAAATTTTGGTGTTTTATTATTATTTTTCAAAAAACATGAGATGAAGTTTTGGTATTATTATTAATTTTCAAAAATATATTTTGGAATTGTCGGATGAATTATTTATTTGAGGAAACTTCTTAGGGAAGGTTGACAAATTTTTTTAGTATAAGTAGATGGCTTGAGAGGAAAGATTTTCACACATTCCTTCATTCTCTTCATGTTATATTGAGTGTTTCCTTGATATTACAAAAGTCTTGTGAGTATTTCTAGAGTGTTACTAAAATTAATTTTGCAAGAGAATAAAAGTGTTAGTTCAAGAAACTTTAGGTAACGCTTATCTTTATTTACAGTCTTTGATAAAATAATTTTAAATCATATTATGCACTACGTACAATACTTGCAAAGTACATTTATTATATCAAATATTTTAAGAGAAGTCTTATTTGCAAGATTTATGTAAATCTTTACTTTTACCCTTCTTCAAATATTTTGTAAGTTATTACAAAAATTTTAAACAAATATTTCAATATGACTCTTAATTCATACAAAATTATTTTATATTATAAAATTGGTATTTGGCAGACTTGTGAGACTATGGTCAAAATATATACTTAAATATATTTTTATCATTTATTATTTTATAATATGTAAAATAATTTATATGTCAACTACTCCTATGAAGACATAATTTACGAAGTACATATTAAGGTAAATAGTACTATTCTTTTGCTTCCACTGTAAGTAATATCATTATTTGTCCTCTACGTTATATTATCATTTCCTGTTGAATAAAATCTTTTGATCGAAAACGTTTTATTCAACTTTGAAATTCTTGAAATTGAATGTTGTAATTAACTTTAAACATATGTTGACAATTTGGACATATGTTGACAAATTGATTGTTGAACAATTGTTACTACTTTTTGAATAATAGTAATTCCTAAATTTTTTAATTATTATCTTGTTAATATTTAGATACTTTTATTATAAACGTTGAAAGTCGTATCTTAATTATTTAAGTGATCATCAGGTTTCGGATTCAGATATTGATTATGGGTGCTTAAGCTTGAGTGGCAAGGGTGTACAGATATGATATTATTGGTCTGTGTGACAGAATTACTAAATTATGATTGTCGTTGGTTGAGGGCAAAGACGTGTGATTGTGACCTAAGAGTAAATTATGCTTTTCGTAATAAAAACTTTTGTAGTAGAATGTGCCACTATTTTAGATTTGAAACAAAATCATATGAATTTCATCAAGGCTCCACATGTAAACCTTTACACTCTAACCCCTCCTCCCCCTAATTATAGAATTGAGGATAGAGTTTTACTTAAATTGTAAAATGACCAAGAGGTTTTCGATATGGTTAATATATTGTTGGCAATTGATGTCAAGGTATTCTCTATCTGTAGTATTGTTATTGATAGCCCTCATATTAATTTGTTTAAGGATGAATAAGGTCTCCCTATTGATATGTTGGATGAACATGTGACGCCCCCAAATTTCCACCTCCAAATCTCGTGGAAATCTGGTC
>JAUMHB010102741.1:0-10101 GCA_032359685.1 Pittosporum tobira
AGTGGGAAGAGACAAAAAGCCTGGGGGCCTGTGCATCAGTGGGCCCCAGCTAGTCAATTGGCTAAAAATTCAAAATTCAAGCAGCTATTTTGTCTCGTTTCGCGAATCGATTAATTTAATAATTAAATAATAATTTAAAAGGTCAACAATCGTAAAATGCAATATTATACTCTATCCCTACGTTTTGGCATGTTTCGATTCCAACGGCGCTATCCGTTTTTTCATATGAAGCTCCGAACTAAAAGTCAACTCTTGGACTTGGTTAAACCGAAAATCCGACGGCATTTCGATTCACTCTTTTTTCGCGCTGATTCCAGATCTTCGATCGTTTTATGATTTTAAACACCTTTTAACTTTCAGGTCAAAATAACCAAAATGTCCCTGAACATAACTTTTACCAAAAATAACCAAAATGCTCTTGAGCATAATATTTTTATTTTAAATCAATATTTTTGAAATAAGCGATGCAAAAATTAATTTCATTAAATATCATAAAAGGAAATCTTCATATTATTACTTGTTCATTAATAAATTCGGGTTCTCACACTAAGGAAGTCCACAAATTTATACAGTAACTTTCAGTTGCCTACCTCCCAATTCACCATTCTTTTTGGTACGAAGATCCCATTATTTTCTCTAACCTTCTCTACGTACACGTATCATGTATCCTAACAAAGCAACAACAAATTTTAAGTATATGATTTGAGTGTCAAATTCTAAAAACAACCTCAGACGCCACCTAACAAACCTAATTATCGAGAATATTGTGGTAGTAGTTCAAGAAAAGAATGGCTTCAGAACCCACAAATCCATATCCTATCAAAACAATTGTAGTACTTGTTCAAGAAAACCGCTCATTTGATCACATGCTAGGTTGGATGAAAACCGTAAACCATCGATGGTGTAACCGGATCCGAATCCAACCCCATCGCCGCTCCAAACCGCCGCATTTTCTTCCAAAACCACTCCCTTTACGTTGATGCGGACCCCGGGCACTCCATCCAAGATATCTACCACCAAGTCTTTGGCATGCCATGGAGCCAAGGCTCAATGTCCAAGAACCCTAAACCTACCATGCAAGGGTTTGCTGAAAATGCCGAGGGTATTCAAAAGGGCATGGCTGAAACTGTGATGAATGGGTTTAAACCAGAGGCCGTGCCGGTTTATAAAGAGCTGGTGGAGGAGTTTGCCATGTGCGACCGGTGGTTCGCAGCAGTTCCGGCGTCCACGCAGCCGAATAGGTTATTTGTGCATTCGGCTACGTCGCATGGGGCTACTAGTAATGATACGGTAAAGTTGATTGAAGGGTATCCACAGAAAACTCTATTTGAATCTCTGGATGACGGTGGCTACACTTTTGGGATTTATTATCAATATCCTCCTTCTACATTATTCTACAGGTAAGCATTTTTGGGAGATCTTGTTGTTTAATTTATAATTTTTTCCATTTTACCATTTCAGATTATCCGTTTGTTACAAATTAAAAGGATGTTAGTTATCATATAGGTGTGTTTATCTCATTCATCACCTGCCTCGAAAATAGAAACTCATATTCATATTCCATCTATATATTTCATGTAAAGAGTTACATTTTTTGACTTTCTAAAGTAAATTTCCTTAATCCTAAAACTTGAAGTTAACGTCCTTTACTTAAATTTAAAAAGCCAACAAAATTTTTAACAAGTAGTACTTTTAGATATAATATATGATAGTCACAATTGTATTCTATTGGCTAACAATTGAAAAAAGTTGCATAATCTTTTATGATATTTTGACAAATTTACTTTTGATAGTAAAAAAATGAGAAAATTGTGGAATGAATGTACTAGTACATAATAGCAATTTTACATATGGTAAATATAAGAATGTGGTTATCACTTATCACATCTACTTGGTTGGAGAATGACCCCAAAGCATTTAACATTGATTAATGAAATGAAATATAATAATATAGCAAAGTTAATAGTACTCCAATTGTTACTGTAATTGAAGTCCTTTAAAATTAATATACTTGTTTTTGTTTGAACGACTAAAGTATCCTTAATTAGTTATTATTATTTTTGGTATGCACTGAAATTTTTTAATTTCAAAGGATATTTATAGAGTTTTAAACTCATGACATCCTCATTTAAATGTTTTATCATAATACTCACTATCATTTGAATAACTCCTCAGGCTAATTAATGTGCTTAAAAGTAAGCAAATTCTCATATAAATAAGTTGTGCCTGTCGCAGGAATCTTAGAAAATTGAAATACATAAAGAACTTCCATCAATTTGATCTAGACTTCAAGCGACATTGTCAAGAAGGGAAGCTACCAAATTACGTGGTAGTCGAGCAAAGATATTTCGACATGAAAATACTACCAGGAAATGATGATCACCCTTCGCATGATGTCTTTGAAGGTCAAAAATTGGTAAAAGAAGTATACGAAGCCTTAAGAGCAAGTCCTCAGTGGAATGAAATGTTGTTCATAATCATTTATGATGAGCATGGTGGATTTTATGATCATGTTCCAACGCCGGTGGCCGGAGTTCCTAGTCCCGATGGCATTGTGGGACCTGAGCCTTATAATTTTCAGTTTGATAGGCTAGGTGTTAGGGTTCCGGCTATCATCATTTCTCCGTGGATTGAGCGTGGAATAGGTACACATTTTATTCTTAATATAATTCAAGTATATTAATTTTATGCTCGACTGTTTTTATAATTTGTTAAAGTAATAAAATATAAATGCATTTTTGGTATGTCTTAAATCCTTATGACAAAAAGATATGTAAACAAATTATCTTTTTAAATGTATGGATGGGCAGTGATTGACAAAAATGACATATAGTTTTATGATGAAAATGCAGTTTTACATGGACCTTCAGGACCTTGTCCAACATCTGAATTTGAACATTCCTCGATCCCTGCAACTGTTAAAAAGGTTTTCAATTTGAAGGAGTTTCTTACCAAGCGTGATGCTTGGGCGGGCACATTTGAAGGAATTGTTAGTAGAAAGACCCCAAGAACAGATTGTCCAGGTACCCTTTTGTACTTTTGAGCTTAAAATGTCTCTCATCTTTTCATATCTTCCACTGTTTCAAAAAGATTGTCATTTTATACAATCATATATTTATGCATCTTTTATAATCATCTTTAGACAATTATGAAAAAGCAACTGATTTGACAATCTTTTTGGAACGGAAGGCTTAAATGTTTTAACTTGAATGGGTGTACTTTGACAAATACAATGGTAGCAATGTGCCTCATTAATATTGAAATTGAAAACTCTGTTATTCGTGGGATTCTTGGGCACTAGACGGGTAAGATCATTCAACTAACGTTTGTGCATTGCAGTAACTTTAGGCGAGCCGGTGAAATTGAGAGAGGCCGAAGTAAAAGAAACCGCGAACTTAAGCGAGTTTCAGGCAGAGTTGGTTCAAATGGCAGCGACGTTATGTGGAGATTATAGAAAAGATATTTATCCAAACAAACTCGTTGAGAATATGACCGTTTGTGAAGCCGTGGAGTATGTGACTACGTCGTTTAAGAAGTTCTTAGATGAATGTGAGAGAGTCAAAGCAAATGGTGCACATGATGAGTCCACCATTGTTGTGCCAAATGATCATCCAGTCCTACCAACAAAGGCAAAGCCCAAGAAGTCCCTTACTTCCAAGTTCTTTTCTTGTCTTGTTTGTCATCATCGATAAAAGGGTGTATAGCGTCTTATAATTTATTGTCCTTACATATTTTTTTAAATTATTAATTTAATGTAATTTATTCTTTTTGGTCTAAGAGGCTTTCCTTAAGCGCATCCAACTGATGTTTTCACAAAAATATATATATATATATATTAATTCCACACTAATCCAACTGATTTTTTTTTTTGTATATTTAATATATTTATATTTTATACTTTTCAATATAGTTAATATATATAGAAAAGATAATGTATAATTATATTTTTAGAATATTTTAAAATTCGTGTAAAAAAATGTTAAAAACTTAGGGTATTTAAACTTAAATGGATGAAGTAATAGCTTAGCTCTATATAATTGAATAAATGGTGAATTTTTTTGTATAATTAATCTATTTTCTTATACACATAATAATTATATCTATTTCTGGTAGCCAGGCTAAGTACAATAGTAGGTATGTTAGCGCTTAACTAGTTGAGTTGCACTTAACTAGTTTGTGCTTAACAGTTAACACAACTAAACAAGCATAAAAAGACTGGTAAAAAGACAATCGGGTCGGGTCAACAACTCAAACTCCATCGTGCCCATTTAAATCCACACATTTTCAAAGCACACTCCCTCTCGCTTCTGTGGCAGCACAGATGACTACCGTCGAAACCATCGAGAAGAACCACCTCCGTTACTGCTGCATAATCAACGAGTTCTACAAAGCCGCTTCCAAAACCCCCCAACAAAATCGCAGTAATACACGCTCACGGCGGAGCTAAAATCGCCGCAGAGTTCCGCCAACTTTACAGTACCGCTACCGAAAGTCAAACTTCCGAGGACGATTGTAAATTGTTTGACGATTTCACGGCGAAGAAAACGGTGTCCTCGAATCCTACGGTGTACGAAGGAGACGAGTGTTCCACATTTTCTGATATTGTGACGGCAGTTGAGTCTCTTAGCTCTCGTATTCGCGGTATACTCGACGGTGGTGAGGATCCCTCTATTATCAAACCTGCCTCAGGTAATTGCCTCCATCTCTTTATCTATTATATACATCTGTATCTGTTGTTATTGAATTTTCCTGTTTTCCTTTCAATTCTTACCCCACATTCAACAAAAAACAAGTGTCAATTCTCGTACTTTTGCCCGTGAATTGAAGTGTTAAAAAAGTTTGCGCATTTCAAATTTTTTTGGGGGTTAATGGTTTGGTATTCATGAGCGGTCTTCCAAACATATACTCACTCTGTCTACAAATGGAAGAGACTAGGAATCTTTATTTTTGTCCAACAAAAAATGCATTTGTCAGAATTTTTAAAGTTGTAAATACCATTTTATCCAAAAAAAAAAAGTCAAGTGACCAACTGTCAACATTTTTAATGATAAAATCAAAATTTTTGTGTATTGTTATGACCCACTGAATAAGGGTAGCAGTGTCAAAAAAAATATCATCTCTCTTAAAAAGATGAATTCCTTAATTTGCAAATTTTTGATGTTTTAATCATTTTTGTTTTACGGAGGAAGTATATAAGAGTCTAAGACCCCGTAGACACAACACTTTTAATGCATTTGTAAATGAATATAGGTATTCATATATCAACAACTTTAAATTAGAAGTACAACCATAACAAATTTGCAATGGTTGATTTCAGGACATTATGTCATTATATAATATTCTTAATGGTGCAAATGAACAAAATCATTCATGAACAACTCTACATTTGTTCATTTAAATCTCATTCGAGTTCTTAGTTAAACAACCTGAAATTGACTTTGAAAAAAAACATTATTTAGTTTAACGAGACAAATTGTAACCTAACAAGACCGACTTGTTAAGCTCGTAAAAAGTACTTGGCCCTACTTATTTTCACTTATAGTAGAGTATAAAATTAACCGAAATTATTCAGTAACAGCCCATGTTCAGATGGTTCAAACTTGCTTATTTATCTACATGAGCCAAGCCAAGTTGAAACATGAACATAACAAGCTTAGCTGCTTAAGGCTCCCAACCTCAGCTTAGCTTGTTTCACTTGCCAATATAATCCAGTAGCTATAGATACCATTGTGTCTATGAGGTCCATTAGAGATCTCCTTGGAAAGCCACCCGTGAGCACCAAACCACTTATTGTTTAAAATAAATAAATTTTATAAAATATTGAAATTATTGGATTCTTATAACTACCGATATACATAAAATTTCACATCATCTCTCAAAAATTTGTTTTAAAATATTTTCCTTTTATGTAAAAATATATATTTTTAAAAACCGTAACTTTTTAAAAATATCTCTAATTTTGAAAGAGATGAAATATTTTACGTATAAGATAAGTTATCTAGGAAACACGAATTCCGCAGACAGAAATTAGTCACGGAAATGGGAACCCGTGAAAATAGGTTGATGAATTGCACCATTAGAGTCATACTTAGAATATCTTTTAGCACATATGAACTGTATAGAGTATAGAGTGCATGATTCGTGTAGAGGTAATTGTCACATTCTATTATCACCATTTTCATTAATAATTTGCTTATATAATATATAATTATATAATTAGGTTACAACTTGTCGTAGAAGCAAGGTCTTTTGTTGAAGTTTTGTGCTGTACTTGTTATGAAGATTAGGCTTGTCTAGCGAGAATATATAGGGTATAACATTTCCTATATTTGAAATTGTTACATATTTTGACTCGAAATATATTCTAAGTCAAAAACATCCGATTCTCTCATAAATCTCTTACTCTCTCTCGCAATAGCATGATGTAATATGTCAAACATCGTGACATTTATATTCATTTGAGAAAAATCAAAATATACTATTTAGAGGATAAATGATTTCCGTATTCTAAATACATTGTTTCATTTAACGTTTTTACACGCATATTAATGTTTGTTGAGGGTTAAAGTTCAAACCTACTACCCCCAATAATTTTTTTTCCCAATAAAAATGGGTAATATGTATTTAAATAATCAAAAATTAAATGAGATTCTAAAATATTATAGGACTAATGGAATATCAAGTTTAGGGGGTTGGCCTAATAAATTTTAAACTGTTAGATTTCAAAATCAGGTGCAGTTGGGTGAGAGGTAAGTTTTAGCTAAAGTCAACTACATAATTTTAATATTATAGTGTTTCTGCTTTGTGCCATGCTAATGCATATATATACAAATACAAAAAAACACAATCTCAGACAGAAGAAAGAATATTAATACTGTAGTATTTATTATTTATTATCACGGCCGTTTGATTAAGTCCTGCTCTGACGGTCCTACCTACAATCTGTTGTAACTGGTGTCGACTTGTTCCTAACTAGCCCTTCTCCAAGGTTTTCATTATTGGACATTTTAGTGGGGATTTATATGGCTTATGTATGTGTTTGTATGTACAATCTATCTCTCTCCCCTTTCTTTTAAATGTGACCTTACTCGTTGTGACTAGAGTCGTACACGGTCGGTTTATGATTAAAAAAATCATTGAAATCGATTATATTAATTTGAAAATAATTAAAATTAAAGTCAATCATTTGTTATGTTTATTTTAAGTTATTCGGTTTATAAGTTTTGGCTTTTATGATCTATTTTAAATCGATTTTAGAATTTCAGTTAAACTTTACTTACTCTAAACTTCTTAAGGGAACCAGATTTCAAGTTTTTGGTTATTTCATTTTGGGCTTTTTAGACTTAAATGATTTACAGATCACATATCTATTCAATGTTTTTATTTCATTAATGAAAAATCTCATTTTAATAAAGTGATATCATGTACCAGTTTTCACTTAAAGGAGCAAATTAACTTCTTATTTTTCTTCAACAACGTACATTCAGATGGATCAATTTTTTAATTGTAAACCCATAAATGAGTTTTTCGGTTTTCATAATGTAATTAAGAAACCAAAGCCAACAATTTTATTCGATTTATTATATAGAGCAAACCAATACATTAATTATTCAATCACGATTTGACAGTCTAAATTGGCTTGGTTCCTTTTAGTTCAACCGACGTACTCGATTTAAACGATTTTTGTTCAACACTAGCTATGACTATTTCACCATTAGTTTAAGAGTAGAAGACAAGAAAGAGACTTTCAATATATTATTGAACTTTTGAAGCTCTTTTTCATTTATATGGGTGGAAATAAGTGAACTAAATAGTATAATTAGTATATATCATGATCACAAATCTTATATTATGATCGTTATTGTGGTGAAAAAGGGCAAAAAAATTCAATAAAAAGTTATCAAAGTTTTCTTTCATAAGGGAAACATAAACTATTTTTTTTTTGTCACTACACTCTAAGGGCATTAGTATTAACTATTAGGTTCGAGAAAGCAGGATCTTAATATTTTTTTTATTTTTTTAAAAATGAAGTTAGTAGGTGTCTATTTATTTCGTCACGAGGCAAAAGCTAACAATGACAAAAGCCATTGCTGGCTACTTCAATCGAAAGCTGAATCAGAAGCAAAGAGAACCGGCATCAAGCTTAGCCGAATTATGGTCCCTCCCATAAAAGAAAGAAAGAGACTTTCTTCTTATCTGGCCAGATTTATATTTATTATAATAATATCAATTAACGGAAGGATCAATCTACATGATTAATTTATGGATGGATGTATGGATAGACAGCTGGTTGGTCCTATATATTATCTTTGTTTTAGAACTAGTAGTTAAGCGGGTGTAACCACCATCTCAACCCTACTAAGCTGTTTTAAAAATTCTCATTTCGTTCCGATTAATTTTCAAATTAATTTTAGAAAATCTTCTAACGCCTAGGTGAATTAAACGTTTAAGACCAATTAATTCCCGCACATATTCGATTAGTATCCAAATATAATTATTTTGGTGTTATGCCCTCATTTTACTGCCTAAGTTTGCCTACCAATTTTTAGAACGTTGCTAGTAAATGACACATAAACTATACAAAAAACTTTATCACAAATACCTTAATACTCAATTTTTTTTGTTTCAAATGTCATAATTTATATAAAACTCAATTGTTTTTATTTCAAATGTCATACTTTATATATTTAAGTAAGTTAAGCATAGACAACCTTAATTCCTTAACTTTAACAAACATTTGGAGATATTCTAAGATGAAAAATACTCTAGCCCTTTCAATTTTAAGAGTATTACTTCCTTAAAAGGTTATTTAATAAATTTAAAATTACATGAATTTATTTCATCACAGTAAGGATAATTGTGAAAAATTTAAATTATTTTGAAAAAATATTATTGCTTCTAAAAAATATTTTTTTCCAAAATTCAAATAAATTAATTTTAATTTATAAATATTTAAAATTAATATCTAAAAATACTCTAATATTTTGAAACATAAATAATGTATGGATCTACTCCGTATAACAGAAGAAATACTAATATGCAACCATACGTGTCACGTAATTTATAACATACGAAATATGTAAACGAGAAACCTATTGTCGCCGCTTGGTTTTCATTTCATTTATTTTCTCACAAGAATTATTTTCTCAAAAGAATTAGGAGCCAGTAGCAATATTAATGCATTTTAAGGCTATTAAATGAGTTAAACTGAGTCAAGCAAGTTTAGTCGAGTTTTTAAGAAGTTTGGCTTATTTAATTAGACGAGTTTTTTTTTTTTTTAAGTTCAAATTCAATTTATTTAGCTTAAACGAATTTTTTTATCGAGTTGAGTTCGAACATTTTGGTGAATAATCTATAAATACTTAATGTTATTAAATTTTTATCATATTAATTTTTAAACAAATTAAACTCAAATTTAACTCATTAAAACAATAAATAAATTCGAATCGAACTCTTAACACATTCAGCTCCAGTATATATTATAGCATAACTACCAGTTCACATACAAATAAAGATCAACTATGATAATAAAAAATTTAAAAGAACCTTGAATATTTGCATATTATAGAGCATCTGTTACTAAATGCTTTTCATCATTTCACTTGACATCATTATAATATAAATAAATATCTTATATATATATATATATATATATCTTTGCGTGAGTGTGAGAGAGATAACATGTGATGTAATTTTTAATTTATAAAATCCATAACAGCTGTCAGTAAATTATAAGTATGTAGTTAAATGAAGATTTAAAAGAATAAAGTGATCGTCATTCGACGACTTCACTTTGAGTATTAACTTGTTAGAAACGCAACCAGGGTAGCTTGGTACCACCTCCTATTTTCTTTCATACTTTTTTCTTAATAATAATAATAATAATAATTTAGTTAAGTATCAATTACATCCATAAGCAAGTTGCATCAACTGAGTGATTGGCAATAGACTCATCCATATATGTGGTTAGATGCAATTGTCACTATTTATTTATTTATTATTATTATTATTATTATTATTATTTTTCATTATTATTATTATTGATAACTATCTTATTTGAGTTTACGAAGTCTTCTCTAGATTTAAAAGTTCGAGTTCACA
>JAUMHB010102763.1:0-10100 GCA_032359685.1 Pittosporum tobira
CTTACTAGGAACTATGAAGTATCCGAAAATGTAAGCATAGGAAGAAGACAACGACTTTTTGCTTCTTCTTCCCTCTCACGTTTGTGGTCGTTTACCGCCACTAAATTTGATGAAAAACTCTTTTTTTCTGTACATAACCATATATGTATGTATAGTTGCCATCGGCTATGTGCTGACAGCCAGCGGTAGCGAAAATAAATGTTTATTTTTGTGATCAAGAACTTTAACGCTTTAATAGCACGTAGAATAATATCATATTATACAATTGATATATAAATTACGATAAGAGACTATATCTTATATAGATATATTAAACATAATGATCAAATATTTTTAATGACTAAGAGTACACCTAATCTAATTAAGAAAACTTAATAATGCTAATATTAATATCAAACTAATAGTTAATGGCAATACTAATGATAAAAACTAATATTCTAATACTAGTAAAAATAATAGAATGTTATATTAGATTATAAATATAATATTCACAAACAACTTATGTATTGCAAAGAACATACAAAAATATTTAGAAAATATATTATTCCCTCCATCCAACTTATATTATCCTAATTTATTTTTTGGTCTGTCCAAATTTATTTGTCGTATTTCCTTTGCTGAACTATTTTTTACCTTATTTACCCAAAATTAATTTATTAGAAATAACAAATTCTATCTTGAAAATAAAAGAATCATTAACTCCACTAATTTTTACTATCTATCTATTAAAGACTACTTTTATATAATATAATAATGAAAAATGTATAGTAGACAAACAATAAAATTTTTTAATATACGTATAATTTTTAATTAAAATAATATAAATTAAATAGAGGAAGTATCATATAAAGTGTTTGTGAAACGTTTTAAATTTAATAGCAAAAATAGTAAAAACAAATTGGACTTTTAAAGTTGAATGGAGAGAGTTAGTAACACCAGTAAATGAAGCCGGCCGCGGGACCCACATCACTTGACGAAAATTGTTTGTGGTCATTCGTGGAACCTTCGCTCTACTCGTTCATAATAATATTCCCACACAAACCTTGCATATATATATATGAGAGACCATTTGTGAAGTTGCATATCTCAAACATCTAACTTATTGTTCACATTTTCAACAACATACATAAGGACAGTCAATTCCTCTTTTCCTACACGATTCTTCATAATCTCAAACTTAGTCACATAAAATGGCCTTAAGTTTTAAAAAGCATATCTTGTCAAAGGTCGCTACCAGCGATGGCCATGGCGAAAATTCTCCTTTTTTTGATGGTTGGAAGGCGTATGATAGTGATCCTTATCATCCGACACAGAATCCTCAAGGCGTTATCCAGATGGGACTTGCTGAAAATAAGGTAACTAAAAATCTTGTTTATTTTAATGAGCCGAGTTCGAAAAAAAAAATCGTTTACTTAAACGAGCTCGACATAGAACTCGACAAGTTTGACTTGTTTAATATTCCTACTAAAATTGTTCAATATTTTAAAATGAAATATTTTTGTGTTACGTTAACATGTCCGGATGAAGATTGATCATTATTTATTTATTTATTTATTTATTTGTGGACCAATTGCAGCTTTGTTTTGATTTGATCCAAGAATGGTTGAGGAATAACCCAAAAGCCTCCATTTGCACTGCAGAAGGATCAACTGATTTCAAAGAAGTTGCCATTTTTCAAGATTATCATGGCTTGCCTGAATTCAGAAATGTATGGCTACTAGACCTTTGACTTTTTGACAAGTAGTGTTGACATTGGTGAGAAAAGTTTTGACCATTTTCGATGTCGTAGTCTTACCTTTACGATTTGAATTTACAGGCCATTGCCAAGTTTATGGCAAAAGTGAGAGGAGATCGAGTAACATTTGATCCTGATCGTGTTGTTATGAGTGGAGGAGCAACTGGAGCTCATGAAATGATGGCCTTCTGTTTGGCTGATCCCGGAGATGCTTTTCTGGTGCCCACTCCATACTATCCAGGGTAATAATTCATTAATATTCCGGAAAAAGAGCCTTATCTAAAAAAAAAACACTGCATGTATTACATCAAGAATAAATCCAAATTCATAGGAACCATAGGTTTAAAAATTATTGGTGTAGGGGGGGCACTAGAACATCTACTTTTCTCCCAAGGAAAAGCCTCTCGTAGCCTTTTGACCATGACTGAAAATAACATGTATATTTAAAATTCAGCTAAAGAATCTTAATTAAATTTACTTTAATTGCAGATTTGATCGCGATTTGAGGTGGCGAACCGGTGTCAAACTTCTTCCGGTTGTTTGTGAGAGCTCTAATAATTTCAAGATCACCAAAGAAGCCTTGGATGCTGCATATCAGAACTCACAAGAATCAAACATCAAAGTAAAGGGCTTGCTCATAACAAATCCATCAAATCCACTAGGCACTGTTTTAGACCGCGATACGTTAAAAAACCTAGTGAGCTTCATCAACGAAAAGAACATCCACCTTGTCTGCGACGAAATTTATGCTGCCACGGTATTTACCAAAACGGGGTATGTCAGCATCGCAGAGGTAATAGAGGAAGACAAAAACTGCAACCGCGATTTGATACACTTGGTGTATAGTCTGTCCAAGGACATGGGATTTCCGGGATTTAGAGTTGGGATTATTTACTCGTATAACAATGCAGTGGTAAATTGTGCGAGGAAAATGTCGAGTTTTGGACTGGTTTCCACACAAACACAACATTTAATAGCATCAATGCTATCAGACGACGCTTTCATTGAAAAATACGTATCGGAAAGCCGGAAGAGGCTGGCCGCAAGGCACGGGGTGTTCACCCGCGGACTATTGCAAGTGCGTATCGGTAATTTAGAGAGTAATGCAGGGCTATTCTTTTGGATGGACTTGAGGCGACTCCTGAAAGAGGCGACCCCTGAAGGTGAAACGGCGTTATGGCGCGTGATACTTAATGAAGTTAAGCTCAATGTCTCGCCTGGATCGTCTTTCCATTGCTCGGAGCCGGGTTGGTTTAGGGTTTGTTACGCGAATATGGATGATGAGACCATGAGAGTTGCATTGAGAAGGATTAAGAAGTTTGTGCTGCAGGCTAATGAACAAGAAATGGCTGCTAAGAAACAAGATTGGCATAGCAAGAATCTTCAACTTAACTTATCGTTCCGTCGGTTGGAAGAAATTATGAAGACACCGAGGATGATAACAACTCCACACATGATGTCTCCTCATTCTTCTCTTCCTTCACCGCTAGTCCTGGCTCGGAATTAGAACGTTCAGCTTCTAACTTTCTCAATCTCCATACATTAATTGAGAAGAAGATAGCTTTACTGGTGCCGGAGCTTAAGGGCAAAATAGTAACTTTCTCCAATTTTTTTTTTGCAAACAAAAGGAATGTTAAGCCATCATTTTCGTTGCATTTTCATCCTCAAGTAACTTTTAGATCTAATATATAACCCCCTTTTTTCCTATTTGGTGGATGAAAATTTCACAAAATAGGATCATGTAACCATTTTTTTTAGTCCATTTAATTTCAATAATGCAGAATATTTCAGTGTATTGGTAATTTACTCCTAAAAATATCTTTAATTATCCAGTGTATTGTTCTTATTGTAGGCCTTACAAAGTACTAAAAGTACTAGATAGATAATGTTAAGAATCCGATATGATCGGTTTAAAATGAAATTTGCAAATAAAGGTATTAAGTTGAGATAAAATGAATTATTGGATATTAAGTGTAAATATAAATATTAAAAAGAATGCTGGTGGAGATGTCAAATAATATTTGTTTTCGTATCATGCACGGCAAACGATTGGTGAACCCCCCATAAGAGAATAATTGTCAAACATTTATTTCATTGCAATTTACATTATGAGAAAGGACATAAAGAATCAATAATTGTTTGGTATTAGTTGAGCTATTATTATCTATTATACAATTACTCCGACATTAAGTACAATAGTAATATAAGAAATAACAAATTAATAACTTTACTTTATCTAGCTGAATTTATTAAATAAAGTTATACTATACAGTTCAATATCACTACTACGAGTTAGTTAATAATATTAATTAAATTACACGTGAAAGATAAAAATATGGTGCAAATAAATGTTACTGATAATATTAGTTAATATAATTTAAGTAGCAGAAAATGACAATAATTAAAGTAAACTAATTATATAATAATACACTGAAACATTTAGTTGTAAGAATGTGTACGTATATATATGTGGGTATATACATGTTTGGTGAAATAAAAAGATGGTGAAAGGTGGTATAACATTAAATGAGGTTGTTAGGAGATTTAACAGAGTTGAGTAGTTTACAATTAAAGATATGAAAGTTGGAATTGTAGGGTGAAGTATGTAAAACTATGGACAATTAAAATGAGTAGATGGAACAGAGAAAATGGTCGAATGATTTAAAATGACTTATTATTTAAAAAATTAAATTGAGGTTGAAAATTGAAAAATGATTAGTAAAAATTGTCGAATAAATTAATTAATTGAGAAATGTAAAACAAGAAAACAGATGAAAATATGTCGGATGAATTTAACATTATTATAAAGGGTGATACATAGTTACACACACACACACACACACACAGAGATATATATATATATATATATAGCGCGTAGGGTAAGACTTTGACCGATAGTTGAACGAATGAAGAAGTTGAATTCTAGGAGTTGACAGGTGAATGAATTTAATAAGATTGAAAAATGTAGACTTAAACTAAATGAATGATTTAACTTTAGAATAAATGCTACCAAGACTTTATCAGAGGTGTGTCGGAAAAGTTTTTGACAATGGAGTATAAGACAAAGTTTAAATGATGAAATAAATGAAGGCAAGACTTTAACAAGAAATTGTAGTATAGTGCTTCTGCAGATGAAGCCAGCACAAAATTTTCTAACTATTTTCTTCCCTTTCTATTATATTTTATGAGTATATTATGAGTGTTTTTTTTTAGTGTTATTTTATGAGTATCCCTTCTTCACACAAAAAGAAGGGATTTTGTAAGAATTTGAATTTTTATGAGCTATTAATAATATAAAATTTCTTCTTATGATGTCTAGTATAATTATTTTCTGCGTTGCTACGTTTCAAGAAATTGAGTTAAAATAATAATACAATAACCAGAGGTATTTTGGTCATTTTGACAATTATTATGCCAAATGGCATTTTGGTCATTTTGACAAGTGTTATGCTTGAGGGCATTTTAGTTATTTTGACAAAAGATATGGCCGAGGGTATTTTGGTCATTTTTGGTAAAAGTTGTGTCCAGGGGCATTTTGACCCAGAAGTTAAAAAGTGTTCAAAATCATAAACCGATCAAAGATCTGGAAAAATAGTGACTCGAAACGCCGTCGAATTTTTGATTTGACCTGGTCCATAGTTGACTTTTTGACTAGAGCATCGTATGGAAAAACGTACAGCGCCGTTGGAATCGCAGCATGCCAAAACGTATGAATAGAGTATAATATTATATTTTTAAAATTTTAAAATTTTAAATTATTATTTAATTATTAAATTAATTTGTTCGTGAATCGAGGTGAAATAACAATTTAAATTTTAAATTTTCAGCCAATTGACCAGTTGGGACCCACTGACGTACAGTTCCCCAAACTTTTGTCCTTTTTCCATTTTTTCCCTTTTCTTTTTCTTTTTTTTTTCTTTTTTCCCTTTCCCTTTTCTCTCTTTTTCTCTTTCACCCCAAACTTTCTGCAGATTTCAGAATTTGCCATTTCTATGCAGAGTCCCTGTGAAGCATCAAATTGGGGAAACTAACCCTCAATCCTTGACCTATATATCACACTCTTTGGAACCCTAATCCATCGCGCAGCCACATCGTCCAAAAATCCGACCTTTAAAACTTTTTTTTTTCTCTTTTATCTTGTTCTTGCGGGTAAGATCTTTGTAAGGTGGAGGGAGTAAGAATTACTGTCTCTATTTCATAAAAATTACAACATTTATTTTTTTTGGATGTCCCATAAAAATTGCAACTTCCATTTTTGAAAATTTTAATAATGTAAATTATCTAAATTACTTTAGCAAATATGGTCCACTACTTCAATTATTATTTTTTTATTTTAAATTTATAATATCAATACTATACTCCCACTACTTCAATCATTATTCACCTCTTTAAAATTATAATATTATTATTTCAATCACTATTTTTTTTTTTAAATTATAAAATCAAATAAAATTTTTAAATTCTATAAAAAATTAAAAAATTATAATATTTTCGAAATAAAGTGCTATACATTATACCCGCGGGCACCAATATCGATAGATAGTGATTGTTTTGCAGGCAGTCTGCCACCTCTGTTTAAGTTAAAGAAATAATTTCGTGAATTTTTGACCAACTTAAAAAGTTGTAGTACTAGTTAAAAGTCATGATTTGATCGTGTCATTTTGACCAAAATAAACAAAGAAAAAAGAAAAGAGAAAGTTGACTTTAATCGAAGCGCAAATGCTCAATGAGAAAACAGGCTGCTTTTAACGCGGACTGCCTACCAAGAAATTGAAATATGAAGGTTATAAATAATTTATATTCCAACCGTCCTAAAATTAAAATTAATTATTAATCCTTGATTGATTTATAAAATTTTATAAATATAAATTGATAGATATCCATTGAAGTCTTAAAATCATAAAATATAATAATTTTTAATTAATTAAATATATTTATAATACTTTATACGAAAGTAAGATAAATTCATGTTAATTTTGAATTTAAGGTTTTGCAAGTAGACAAAAAAAAAAATAATAATAATAATTAATCATCTTTAAATTTCAAAAAGAGAGTGTATTTGAAATGGAAACGGTCAAATGAAAGACTAAAAAAAAGCCACCAAAAAGCAAATCCTTGAAAGGAATTAAAATGGAAGAAGCATTCTGCAGAAACCTTTGATCGCTATATTATTTATCACCTGAATTCTCAGATTTGCATGAAATCAAAGGCTGCCATAAGTCTAAGTGGTCAAAGGTCATAAAGCCTTCTGCAGGAACGTTCTGGAGGGTACCTCTTTATTGCAATTATCGCTGCATGAGTCCCAGAGACTTACAATTGATACGGAGTTTTAAAATTTGATAAAATATTTTGTATTTCGACTCCTATAAATCTCTAACAGACACATAATAAAATTTGTTTTTATATTAATAATTATTATACGTATGTTATTATGAGAAAATTTTGACATTCTGAATCGAATGATGCGGAACTATTCTTTTAACTCATCCTTAATTAAAAATCTTAAATTTTAATCGTATTTGTCCTTGATTTCAAAATTTGAAAACTTTTAGGGCGGCTTGATCATAACAATATATTATATATTGTTTAATATATATATATATATATATATAAAGCACCAACCACATCATTTTGGTTTAATATTTAGTCATTTTTTGAACATTTTTGTCATTCGGTCATTTTTTCTTTTTAAAAAATTAATTGTAATCGTCAGGATTTGAACCTTGGTCACTTCAATAAGTTATGAGTAAGCTTATCACTCTATAAAAAAGTTCATACAAAATACAAATAAAGAATTATTCATAAAGGAAGTTTAGTCAACTTATTGTGTGTGTGTGTGTGTATATATATATTTCAAATGTCCTAATTAAGTGTTTTTTTTTTTTTTTTTTTTTTTTTTTTTTTTTTTTTTTTTCTCTATGGTAATTCTACACGTGAATCCTTTTCCATGAAGGAAGTAAATAGTAGAAGCTTTTCAACTGAATTTGATACAAATTCAAGGAATAAACTAAATCTACATGTATAGTTAGTTCTCGCCTTAATAACCCATCCAATTTTGTTTTCACCAATTTACTAATTTTTTGTTTGTTAACTTTTTTGAATAGGATTTTTACGCGCTACTTCAAGGTAAGTCTATGTTGTTTTTGTTTTTCACTAATTTACTATTATTTGTAAGCTTTTTGTTTGTTAATTTTTTAAGCAGATTTTTTTTTTTACACACAACTTCAAGGTAAGCCTATGCCATTTTT
Organism: Pittosporum tobira; assembly: GCA_032359685.1. Taxonomy (NCBI): domain Eukaryota; kingdom Viridiplantae; phylum Streptophyta; class Magnoliopsida; order Apiales; family Pittosporaceae; genus Pittosporum; species Pittosporum tobira. The sequence continues at coordinate 7,984 of JAUMHB010102763.1, forward strand.
GTTTTCAGCAATTTTTGTAACTTGAGTAAGTGAATTAAGAGGTTGACTATTTGTTTTTCCCTTTATAACAAACTGCATGAATCAAAAATAGGTGTGATCGGTTTACACGATATACACATGAACTAAAATTTATACTTTAATATTGAAAAGGTATAGTCTTTTTATATGGGTTCTCTGTTGTATTGGCTTATCTCCCATTAGAATTAAATTTGAATATTTTATTTTTGTAGTTGTTAATTTAAAAAATTTTAGATTGAAAATTTTAATGGTAATTGATTTACTCTCTTAATTGTCTTTGCTTCAGATTTTTGATAAACCTAATTGTATTATTTGTTTTCTCTTTCTTACGTGAATCTTTGGTTTATTGGCTTAGGTCCCATTCACATTAAATTTGAATGTTTTATATCTGGTGGCGAGTTTTTAATTTTTCAATTTTAAAGTGATTTTCAGGTGGTAATTTCTTGACTCCCTTAGTTCTTGGTTTTAGATTTTTCTTCATAGAGATAATTGTATATTATTTTTCTTTTTATTTCATGGTTCTTATAGTTGGAAATGTAGAATCTTCTTATGTGATTGTGTTCTATTAGGTTAGATCTTATTGCCACTAAATTTGAAAACTTAAAATAGTACACCCCAGATAATTTATTACAACAGAAAATTATAAATTATGTGCTTAACACGAACTAAATGATAGCTTCGGGAATTCGATATTGGTTTGGTTTTTAGTTAGTATTCTTTTTTCTATATATTCAATTATTATTTTATTAATTGAGTTAAGAATCTATGTAAGGTCCTTGCGGAGGCTTACACCTTATTTATATGGTGATTATCATTCTAACACTTATGCTTTTGAATTTCAAATTACTCATAACTTGGATTTTGTCAAAATTTTAATTGCAATCATTTGAGGTACAAGTTTAGTTGAGCTTCATATGATGATGATTAAATTTAGTAAGTTTTTTCACATGTTTTGTTCATCTACTCTAAAGGAAATCAACTCTAATCAAACTAGAAAGTTAAAAAAAATAAACTGAACATACCTAATGATTTTATACTACCAGGCTTTAATAAAATAAAATTTTCTCTTACTAATTTCACTATAAGAAATATTTTCTACAACTATGACCTATAGCTGCGGTCAAATTGGAAGATCACACACACATTTGTTAGTTCTCTAATGGTTTATTGGTCAAATTTACGATTCTAAAGCTAGGCTTATCTTCCTTCATTAACACACATGTATAAGTGTGTGTGTGTAAAGTTTGGCTAAGAAAGACTAAAATTTTGTATCTTTCTCATATTTGGTTTAATCACATGAAACTCTAGACAATGCCTATCATGGAGCTTGGTGTTTTTCAGTTCTACCTCCACCAATGTTTTTATCTTTTTCTTTTTTGATAATTGCAGAATCTCTAGCTCTCGATACATCAAAAATATGCATAGAAAACTCCTACTAAATTTTCAAAATGAATTCAAACTCTACAAGAAATCTATATTTAAACTTGATACATCATTAGGTATATTTACTTAATTTATATTTTGGTATAGATTGAAGTACTTGATATTATGTTTGTAATAATTAAATGTATACTAGTGATTAGGAATTATACATTTTCTATTGTGATTAAGTATCCAAAGAGTTGTTTGTCTTTTCTTCTTTTATAAAATTATAGTATTGGGCTTGCTTTCAATTGCAAACAAATGGAACCATTGTAGGGGAAAAATATTTGGGGGTTTTAAAAGTTTATCAAAAGTGGTCACAAATGATCAATATCTAATATAAATAAATTTGAGTACGACCCATAAAAACATATATGCAGTTCTTCAAAAATAAAAATAATTTATTATATGTAGCAAAGTATTTATATGACAATAATCCAAAAATTAATAGGAAATTCTTCATTAGATAATTTTTTTAATTATATAGATTTTAAATCACTACGATCAGACTTATATTTTACGATGTCAAATACAATTTTTATTAAAATTTATAATAAACAATTAATTCTTAAACAACCCGTGCGCATGGGACTTTAAGCAAGTATATTATTATTTACTTAAAAATGGCAACATTCAAATGATGGCAATTAAATTGGCAATCTAAAAAATTGCAAAAG
>JAUMHB010102774.1:0-10100 GCA_032359685.1 Pittosporum tobira
ATAAAATACATTTGTAAGGATAATTTTGTCAAAAAAATATACTCTCTCTTAAAAAGTCAGTTTTCTTAATTTGCGTAATTTATCCATTTTAGTCATCCTTTTGTGGACGAGGGGAGTATTTGATATTATAATTTTAAATAGGACAATAGGAATTGATATTATTATTCAAATATGAGAATAATGAAGTAGTAGTTAAAGTGGTAGGGTATAATATTGATATAATAATTTAAAATATGATAATAGTGATTGAAGTGGTGGGTCATATTTGATAAAGTAAGAGTAATTTAGACAATTAACATTATTAAAATTTTCAAATTGGGTATGTTGCAATAACGTGTGACGTCCAAAAAAGGCAAGTGTTGTAATATAAATGAGACGGATGGAGTATATAAATACAAATCTATTACTAAAAAAATAACTATAAATTATTTATTATTTTTTATATATAATATATGTTAAACAAATCACCATTACCTTATATTTTAATTATAAATTATTAAATCTAAATATTTAACATATATATAAGTATAAAATATTTTTTTATCAATATATTGTTTCTTATACAGACCCATTTCCATTCAATAATGAAAATTTTCAAAAATATTAACAAAATTATTATTAATAAAAATAAGTATGACATATCTATTATCTTTAGTACATAATCCTTATTTAAGTATATTTGTCGTATGAAACAGTCCACAATTCGAGGCCCAACTGAAGGAAACATGTTTTTTGTGTTCTGGTTGTTCCTAGGGATTATTAGAAAGTCCAAAAAGATGTAGTCATAATGGCTTCGCCCGGGTTCGAACCGGAGACCTTCAGTGTGTTAGACTGACGTGATAACCAACTACACCACGAAACCATATTTAATCCATGATATACAAGTTATACTACACAATTTTTAATAAATGACCGCTCTCTGTTTAATTTCCAGATCTTTTGCACTGCAGACCTTATTTGACGTTAATTTACTTTTTCTTGAGCTCATGGACAGCCAGCCGGCCATATACATTTGTTCAAATAAATGACCGCTCTCTTGTTCATTTGTTGGTGAATCTACAAATCGATATGTGGATTTCCATTTTATTAGAAATAGTATACTCCTGCTCAAAATGTATATCATAAAAATATTAAAAGTATGCTTAAAAATATTTCTTATAAATGTATACACTAGAAAGGGAATATACATAATAAAATAATAATTAAAATAAATTAGGAGAACTAATTGAGCCAAAATTAATCAATTATAGAATGTATAGGACACGTGTAGAAGATGATTAGAGGATTTGGACTCATACAAGAACTCAATTTGAAAAAAATAAATATCAATTTATGGAGGAAATAAACTCTGCAACAATTAATAAATTCATCCAATATCGACGCAATTTCAAAATTTTTACAAACAACGTCATCTTCCTACCACAATTGTGACCATGTAAATAACATTTTTACAAGCAAACATCGATTAACAAACAAGCACCACAAATTACAAAACAACCAAAGAGAGCTACAACTACATATCCCAAATTATTAATATTGAAAAATGAATTTCTGCAGCGCGACGATGCTGGTGTCAAGTTAAAATTTTGTAAAGACAAGTTTGCACCATAATTGTATATCATCGTCTACCGTCGTACGTGGAGGAACCATAACCCATAGCATAACCTAGAGCAGGCAATCCATGTTTCCCGAGTGACCCAGAGCCCCCTGGATAAGGTCTGGTCCCGAAGTTACCATGTAAAGGCCAGCCCCTCTCTGAGGAGGTCTCTTCATCCAAATATCCACCATCAAACCTCTTGGTCGAACCAGATCTCTCAAAGTCAATCCTTTGCCTTGGGGCACTTTGGGACCTAACTTTAGCCCGAGATGATTCCGTGTTGGTCATGTAGTTAGGCTGACCCATGTAATTGCTAAAGAAGCTACGCGAGCATTCGCTCCTAGCAGGGGTTGAGGGTCCTCTTCTACTACTACTACTCCCGGGCCTAGACGACTCCGGGCATACTCTTGGGCTTTGATCAACTTCTTGATAACATTCTAGTGACCTGAAATTTAAGAATTCTTGAGGAGATGGAATGGGCTTTGCTTTCCCGGATTTTGTTGAGTGCCTGGTTAATGACTCGAATGGTTTAAAGACTTTTTCATTTAGATTCACACCAGGAACATGCTGCGAAGTATTCATGTGAGGCTTCCATGTATCTACTTCAAGGATCTTGTCACTCTTCTCATCATCAGCATGCCCGTTGTTAGGTGATGCTTCTTTTCGTCTGTTCCATGAATTTTCTTCCATCCAATGGTCTAACAAATTTGAGCCTACATTCTTCCTCTCTAGTCCGATATTGTCCTTGATGCTAGATTTTGAAACACACCTCTGCATTGTTTGGGGCTGAAATTTCATATAGAATAAAACTTTGATATAATTTCAAGTCTACCATAAATTGTTCCCAAGGCCGCACAGTTGTTGAGATATAGTTGGATAAAAAATATAGTGACAAGCTAGTGAAAGTGATTCATTATTGATTATAAAGAAGGAAGTAGACATACAGTTTGGTGGGAATAAGAAGACTTGCTGCTAGAATGTGTTGACTCTGTCATGTGAGCCCGATGTTTACAGGCTCGAGCCTGGATTCGGGCCATGGCCTGCATCCTCTGGAGCATATGAGTACTTTGCTTTCTCACAATGTGGCCTCTCACCAGAGCTTGAAGCTTCACCAATGCTTTCAGTGCCTTCAGTGCCCTCCTAGCCTAAAAATGTCCCATCATGACGCACGCATAAACTTGTTTAATTACATTTTTTTTTCCTCTGAATGATAATACATCATAAAGTATACAAGAGTAGGGACAGGACATTATGCATAACCTCGGTTTTCAAAAACATTGAAATTATAAACATGGTTGCCTAGAGGGCCAGAAATACAATAAATAATCGCTGAAATTAGTGGCAGCTGAAATCATTAATCCATTATATATCCAGTTAAATAACATAGTGAACACGAAGCATTGAAGCACAGAGCATTGAGAAAGTAATGGGGTGATATTTTAAGATCAAAGTGCCAATGCATCGGAAGGAATAAACAAGAGTTATAATGACAAGAAGTGCTGCGCAGCACAGCACATGGATGTTTCTGGACAATATTAACCTGATAATATAGAGGCATAGAGCAATCCTACATTGACTAATATGACTTGCTACAAAGTAGGTAGAGGGATTATGATTGACCTTATTTGCACCGTACAATGGCTATCAAATTTGTGAAGAGTAGTTCAATATGCTCCTGACTCAAAATGTTAGGATCCTCTTACAATGACACACTGATAATTATTATCAATATAAATGTCAATTTTGTTATGTGTTTGTCGGAAGTTGGTCAGACTTGGAATATGGAACATTTTCAATTAGTGAATCGCTCTTTCATCTGTTCAGCCACAAAATCCAAATGATGACTTCCATAAAGACGCCAATAAATTACTTCAACTCACTAATGGTTATGCTCCAACACTTAGGCCCAAGTTATATGCAAAGTTTTAAAATGGAATTAGCAATCCGCAACAAAAAAGCTCTATTATTGAAGAATTTTGTTTTAAAATGGATGAAAGCATGGTTTTAACATATTTATTGTTTACTTTTTGTATCGGAAGATGTTGCTTTCAAGTTTCACCCATATGAGATTCGAACCAATGGGATGAATTATTAACAGCTAGGTGAAATCCTTAATCTAGTAATCTCAAATTGATGAAAGCTTCAAATTTTTGATAATATCCGGGGTAGGGGTGTAACCAACTCACCCCTCCTACAATCCAAGAAAATGAAAGAAGTAAATTGGCTCATTCTGTTTGTATATGCACATGTATTAATTAGCTTTTGCGATAAGTGATAACGAGGAATCCAGCTCTCTGTCTTGATTGCAACGTAACATAACACCCCCACAAAGGACTAGGCCCCAAACCCATATCTGGCACGTTAGCAACCATGACCTTCTAACATCACTTCTTTAAATGTACCTCCATGACCTTCTAACATCACTTCTTTAAGTGTACCTCCATGACCTTGTAACATCAATCCTCTAAATGTAGTTCCGTTCTAACAAAGTAATCTCATTTAAAACGTATATATTAAAAATATAATTTTATTCTATATAAAATAATTGTATTCAAAGCATAAAATTCTCATTTGTCAATATATTAAAAATATTTTTTTATTATATATTTATCTCTAGAATAATTAATATTATTTTATAATTTTATAACAGTGAGATAATAATAAAACTGTGATCGTTTTATATACATTCTGTAAAATTTTGTGAAATGTAACTTTGAAATGCATGATTTTTCGAATATATATATATATATATATATTCCTTTTGCCAGTAAGAAGTAAACGTCTCAAGAAACGGAAACAACAGGGAAACAGATAGTAAAATTTCGTGTTCAGCTCATGCAATTCTTGCAAAAGTCAAGGGGCAAATCAGGATTGCAACTTGCAAGTGGAAAAGTCAACAAAAAGATAGATAAACTAACCAGATAAGCTCTAAACGCCGACTGTATCACTACAGCCGCCGACTCCCTCAGCCGGTCACTGCCGCAGCTAATATAATTAGCTCTACTAGCACCACTGGTCAGCCTGACCACTTCGGCGGCCGCCTGTGCAGCTGCAAGAGCAGCCTCGGCCACAGCAGCAGTAGCCGCCGCCACCGCTATGGCATGCTTGTTGGCATCAACTGATTCTACATAAGAAGCCTCCGTAAATGAGGCTGTGGACCCACCATTGCTACGGTAACTGTTCTTGGCCGGACGAGAATCTGAGGTGGCACCGGGCGCCGAGGATTTCTTGGCGCCCAGTAATGCCCGGAACCACCTGGTCGTTTTACCCATTTTTCATTGCATATGATGTCGGCGGCTCCAAATTCATTTGTCTGCAAGTGAATATATATTGTGGAATAGAGAAAATGTAGACGGAATTCGAATTTGTGGATGTAAAGGTGGTGAGTTGTGACTCGAAGTGGGGGACCGTGTGTTTTAAAGGGGAAGGACTCGCACAGCTGACAGCTACAAGCCTACAACCATGTACGGTAAAAGTAAAAAGTTCTCCACTAGAGTTTCAAATGTTACTTTTCTACAAGAAAAGTATTTTTAAATTTAATTACTGACGTCAAACCGATTAGTAATTTCAAACTCTCTCTCCATCCATTCTCCACAAAAGAATTTTTTTTTTTTATTAAAATATTAAAAATATGTAAATTACAAAAATTCATAAAAATTACTTCATAACAAAAAAAAAATTGTCATTCATTTTAGAACCTTTTTTTGGACAGAGTTGCAAGAAATTACATAATTTATTTAATAATTTTCTAATACTTGCTCGAAAGCATTGTTTTAAAAACTCCATAGGTGAACTTAGAACTTACTGTCGAGACGAAAAATAATCGAGATTAATTATATTATATTTATATATATATTAAATATATTACAAAATATAATATATAAATAATTTTAAAATATTTTAAATCTTATATTAAAAAATTAAAATCAGATGAAGAGAGTACTAAAGTATATCCGAGATATCACTGTTAAATTATTAATTAATCGTCACCCTCATAATGAAGATTATCATGAAACATTTGCTTATAACGGAAAGATCAAGATGCCAAAAGCAGAAAGCCCCAACTAAAGATCATTAGTGTATTTGGATGCCTGCTGTTGGTGATGGAACGAATTAAATTGGATAAACAACCAATTCATACAACTTGCAATCATTCAACAAGCACGCTCGTTATCTGGAAAGCACTTCCAAAAAGTTTGTTTGTACAAAATAGTTATTATATTAATATCAAATGTGAAAATTAAGTATTAAACTAATTTTTTTTGTATAATTAACTTATTGCACTTGATAATTTCGTATACTCCATTAATAAATCAATTTATTACTTTGACTTTTGATGGTTATTCAAGTCACTATGTCACGTATGCGTCACGTATGAAAGAAAATACAATTTTTTATCTCACCAAAATCACACATAATACACATGAAAAATACCTTAAATTTTTTGACAAATAAATAATAAAACAACCATGTTAAATTAATTATAATTAGAAAATTGATTAAAAAATTAAAAACATATTATTTTAAGAAAATAACAAAAATATTACTGCTTAAATATTATTTAAGAAATATATTTTTAATTTTATGTATAAATAAATTATATATATATATATATATGATTTACTAAAATATGTTATTATTATTTTTATTTTTAATATATTACTTATAGTAAAAAAAAAAAACAATTTACATAGTATTTGTCATATTTAAATGTATAGACAAATAAAAATTTGTTTACATTTTGCAGGCTCCGCCGTTGGGCATTACTGGCTGCCGCCAAGGGTGAGGTCTACCACCTCCTTGATTACTAACTGTGGCCTCCACGACCAGAATTTATACTTGTAAAATTTTTATATCAGTTTCAATCCTTTGAAATTCACAAGCTACGTATTAACATCTCACGCCACTCGATTTTACGGTTGAATGAGCCCAGATTCCGATGAGATATTAAAGGGTTCAACATTGTCATATGCGAGTCCCAAACCTCCATAACATAACTAATTCATCTCCCATCAGCTAACAATCTCGGACCTCTCTCAATCCCTCCGATCGCAGTCGTCAACCGGGGATGTAACACCATTAAAATCCCCATTAAAAAGCAACACAACACCAAGTAACAGGTCTTCATAAATCCCAATCCATCAAATTGAATAATCTACCTGTCCGATTTAGCCCAAAAGTACACAATTTCAATTGTACTTTTTTCTGTAATTAAAATTGGATCTTGCTGAAGGTTTTACCATTTCACGGTAGAGAAGCCTTACCTGTAGAAAACTCTGCTCCTGAGTGACCTAATTATGCCCCTTCCAATCCATGGTTTAACGAAAATTTATTCCCACTCCTTAATTTTTATGTTTTGTTGATCTATGTAAATGGGTTTTTGGAATGACGACAGTTTGGAAAAACACTTGCCACGTCACTAAATGGAGTCGTGCCATGTAGAATTTCCTTTAAAGATGTAACAGATTTGACCTCTTTTTAAGTTCTTGTACAAAAAAATAAGGTCTGGCGAGTTAATTGAACAAAAAATTAATTCAGTAACCAATTCATACATTGTGCATTAGTACAGTGATCATTTCATATTTACCCCCTTCCCGAACAATGATTGAGCAAAACAAACCAGGCATTCAGGCAACAATGACAAACTAATACTGAACTAGAACCATCTGAAAGAATATAAAATTCAATGAACTGAAACAAGGGTGCTACTTCCATCATTCATTTATATTTTTTCCATGTAAAATCAAGACTTCCAATACCAATTACCAGAATCATACTACCACAATAAAATAGGCTACAAAGACCATGAATGACCAAAAGGTAAATAAACACCACCTATTTGAAGCCTTTAGACCCTGCATAAATTGCACCCAACTACCCAAATTTCAGTAACTAACACTCCAACTAAATCACATGCTAGTAAGAATAACTAAAGATATGTAATATAGTATGTTGAACTTGCAGAAATGAACACAAATAAAATATCCAACACAAATTTTGCCTCAACAACATTGTTGGCATCAATCATACAAAATAGCAGAGATATTTCCTAAACTTCAAATACCTAGAGGAAACACCAATGGGAGTTCAGCGTTTCCCACCACCTCCTCCAAGCTTGGGGCCCTTCGCACCCTTTGGCAGATTACCTTTACCTTGACTCTTCTTGGCGGATACCTCAGCTTTATTGGCCTTCTTTTCATCCTTAGTTTTCTTGATCCTTTCTTTTATTTCACTGCAATTAAGAAAATTAACAAGATTGACTCAGATGCTATAATTAAAATAATTATATAAATAAATATAGTAACAAGACTGAAGTATCATACCGGAGAGCCGCCTCTCTAGCAGCATCGCGAACTTCAGGTTTTTCAGTTCTTCTCTTCTGTATAACCTCCAGAGTAGCACCCACAATAGACCTTGAATAGGGTTTCTTGGTTGCCCGACGCCTCTTCTTAACAACTTCCCGAGCACTGTCCTGCAAGTGTTTAGGGGAGATAAGTCAGTTGCAAGCAACTAAACTAGAATTTTCCGTCGAAATATAAAATAAAAATAAACAAATAAAGGAAATGACTATAATCACAATTATAAGACACTCTTCCCCACCTTCTTATGTTGTTTCCGGTACATTGTGGTCCAAGTCAACTTGGAAGGCTTCAGTCGGTTATGAAAGTACCTCTTGCATTTGGAATTGGCGAAAAGGAAGACCTTAATTGATCAACCAGAATTCATGGTTTCAGTAAGTAATTAAGCAAACCAAGAAAAAGTAATTACAAAAATAGCAAATGAAAGCTTCAAAAATCATGTCTTTTACCTGAGAGTCTGAACGAACAAATCTAATACCCCTGCCTGGGTACATTTTCGCCCCACTGAATCGGCAGAGTTCAGTCCTATAATTTCCAAAATTTAAGCTCAAAACACAATAATTTAAGAATCAACACAACATGATTGATTATTTTCACTAGATTATAAATGTGCCCAACTCAGTAAACCCTGAAACATTAATTGTACACCCCTGAGGGGTAGAAGTATTTGATAGATCACAGAAAGAAAAAAAAAATACTTCATGGTGTCTAATATCATTACTACAATAAGCTAGAAACATTTATTAACAAATAAGCAAAAGATTAACAGGATTAAATTAAGCAAAATTAACCACATATATTATTTCCATGGTGTTTAAAGATATGACTGTGAAGCCATAAGCTTTATTTTGAACAAATTGAAGAATAAAATCCATCCAGTTATAATGTTTAATATTCATTTCTACAAGCTAAGCAAATTATTCGAGAACTAATCATGACCAAATTGGGCTCGATCATTTCAAGATATGACGAATACGATAAATGAAGAATGAAGAACGTACTTCAGAACCATGGCGGCGGCTGCTGCTACTGATTTGCAAAACAAACCCTAGATTACTGATTATCCGGATATATACGGTTCGTGCCCCGTTTAGTTTTCATATTTACCCACAAGTCCTTGAGATTACAAAATATACTCCTTTCGTCCCCACAGAATTATAAGGGTTTTTTTTCTTGAAAAATAAGTTTTCTTAAATTAAGAATAAATCAAATTAAATTAATTCAGCAACAAAAAAGAAAATAAAATTAATTTAAATAAAATTAATTAATATTTAATTTTATTCTTATCTTTAACTAAGAATAACGTTATGTGGTTCACAGTTCGCACATTACTTTTGATAATGAATCAAATTATGTTAATTTAGAAACAAAAAGAGAATATCAAATTAACTTAAGTCAGATAAAATTAATTAAGCTTTAATTTTATTCTTATCATTAACTAAGGATAATATTATGCAGTCCACAATTCACACCATTACTTTTGATAATCTCTATATATTTCTCCTTTTGTCTCACAAAGATCGGTAAATTAAATTTTTAATAGATTTCAAAATTTGTATCGACTAATGAGAAAATTATCTAAATTATATTTATTATTGAAGTTTTTAATAATAGAGTGGTAATTGGAGCGGTGGACTATATTGTTTGATACAGATAATTAAACAATTTATTTTAGTAAACTGTCCTAAAAGATAAATGTTACACTCTTTTTGAAATATTCAAAAGAAAAAAGTGTTACAATATTTTTGAAATGGATAGAGTATTTGACAGATTTAACTATTTTTTTTTTCAGGTCACTCAAAGATATAATAAGAAAGAAAAAAATTATAATATAACTTCCAAATATCTTGAAATATGTGTCACACAAATTATAAATATTATAGAACATAGAAAACATACTTATTTAATACCCTAACTAATTTACAAGAAAAAATACTAACACCAACTCAATAAAATAAAAGACAAATACTATTTAAATTAACATAATATTTAAAAAAATATTTTAATGATAAAAGTGAATATACCAACATAATATTACATTAATTTTAAAATAAATATTTTGATAATAAATGATATATAAATATAAAATTATTTTTAAAAGAATAAAATAATGATAAATTGCACGGATTTATATAATTTAGTTA
>JAUMHB010102785.1:0-10099 GCA_032359685.1 Pittosporum tobira
TTGAAATTGAGACTTTTACCTAGCAAAGGTTAAAGGTACATTCATGAGTTTATACTATAAAAAAATAAAAAATAAAAGTTTAAAAATTGTTAAGTCCTTTAGTCCATCACATTACTCGCCATGTTCCGTTATAAAGGATTAATTTTTTGAATTTTTTTGTTCCATAAAAAAATATATTTATGAAATACTTCCTTTCCTCCGTTTTAAAATTATCGCAACATTTAACTTTTTACAGAATTTAAGAGATGTGTTTGATTATGAATAAATTATCTAAATTATTCTTAATAATATTATAATTTAAATAGTAAAATAATAATTAAAGAGAAATTTATAATATTAATATTATAATTTTAAATAGTAAAATAATAATTAAAGTAGTGTACCATAGTGTTAGATTAGTAGATAAAGTGGTGGATCATAATATTATAGTAATAAATTAATAATTTCATGCGCGCACAGGCATTACGAAAAAATATGGATCCGTATATCAATTGTAGATGGCCGAGATTATTTTAGCTGGATAATGTTATCTAGCCAATGTTTTATATATATACATATAGCTAAATATCTCTTCAATATGTAACAGGACTGACATGCCAGTCTTGCCCTAAAATGTTGGATGATGCACAAACAGAAAAAAGATGGAAAAAATGGAAATACCAAACGAACGCCTGGGGCAGAAGCAGTGCCAATGCTGTATCATTATTAAATAACTTCAAGAACCAGGACTCTATAACACCACTATCCATCCCAATAAACATTAAAACTACACAGAATGTAGCTAATAAGTAAAAAGTGCCAAGCTTTTTTGGGACAACACTACAACAGATGTACATATATCAGTACACAAAAAGTCCGAAGAAAGAAAAGAAGAAAAAAAAAAATCTCAAGCTGTTAAAACTACACGGTTGGTTGGGCTGCCTCCACGTCGAAATAGGAATTGCTAAATTTGGTAAAATGCAAAGGCAGAATTCTTAATCCTATATGGTACAACAAACAATCTTCAATACCTTCCAATACCCATCACTTTCCGAACAAATATCACAGTGAATATGGTGTTTTCTGTCTTTTCACTCCCGCGGGCGGGCAAGCCATAGAGAGCTAAGAGCTCGAAGCCGAGAGAAATAGTCGTTGATGGCAATAACAGCACGAGCTGATTGGCGAGTTGTTAATATACGATGCAGTTGTTGAAGAGTTTGTTGCCTCAGATTGTCAGCCTGGTATCAACATTAATTGTTTTACATCACCTATTTTGTTCTCTTACAGTTTACAAAGACCATCGATACACTGCACTACATTATTTGTTATGTATTGTTGGCTATACATCAATTTTCAGCCAGCCAATCTGTTGTGGATAATGAGTGGCCTAAATTTTAAGTGGCGACCTAGAGTTCTTTTGGATACATCATCCTGAAGAAATTCTTCCATACACCACTTAAAATCATGGTCGTCCACGATAGAGATTGTAAGATGAAGTGGCCACAACACACTTTGGCTACTACTCTATAAAGTGAACTGTTATTTCCACAAGGAAATTCAATATTTCCACAAGGATTTCTCTTCATGTGAGGATAGCATCTCAGAAATAATACTGCCAATATGTATGATGTGTGTGTGTATCATGAAAGATAGAATCAATGAATAGAATAAAAGGGTAGAGGAGAACCTGGCGAATGAAGCCTTCGAGTGTTCCAAGCTTTCCCATAGCCATAGCCATTTGACCCATGTAATTTGCAACATTTCCCGATGAATTTGAGGGGCTAAGTGAGCCAGCCAAAGTGTCAGCCAAAGACTGCTGCAATGCCTCCATTCCCTGGGACAGGGCATCCTCTGCCTGTTGGGATGACTGCTGCAAGTTGCTGATAGCCAACAACTGTTGCTCAGTCAAAGGCTCCAACTGATTTATAAGCAGCTACAATTATGAAGGTTCAAATTTAGAAGAATGATACAGCAAGAAAAAACCAAACAAAAAAATTAAACAGAACAGTGATAGGAAAAAGAAAATCAAATCCTAATATATCATCAGGAGTTGAAAATTAGCACAGTAGACATTCAAGCGAACACATAATGATACTAATAGAACTAAATTAGACATGGAAAATACAAGACTAACAGTTAACAAACAGATAAAATTATATAAATCTCTCCAGTAAATTCAACATCAAGTAAAAAAATAAAAAGTTCAAGGAAATTGCTCAAAACAAAAAACGGATATCTGATGAGAACGAAAAAGGAAGACTCTGTGTCTGTGATTGTTGGTTTAAGTATCTGGAACATAACTTTTCTTTTACTTTCAATTTCTTGGTCTGCCAATTAGCATTCTCTTAACCATTTCCATCAATCTTACAAGAATACATATAGATCTCCATACATGTACATATACATATTCAAAATATAAATATGTTACAAGAATAGCTGTCAAATCCCATTCAGGTGAGCTGAAAATATAATATACTCAAGTTCTTTACCTTCTTTACATACATTTAATATTTGATCTCATCTCAAATTCATCATCCTTCCTTCCGAATAAATTTCACTTATTGTCGAATGAGAAAACAACAGTGATACAAACAAGGAAATATTTTATTTTCCTTACAAAAAAAGGTTTTTTCCTTCCTTGTCACAAATTTAATCTATCTTTCTCAAGTAGTCAGAGTTCCACATAAAGGAATGTAATATTTTAGAAGCTGAATCAATCAAAATTATAAAAACAGAAGTATAAATATCTGTACTTGTGTGCAACGAGAGGGGGAGAGAGAGAGAGATGGAGCATAAAAATATTGTACACCAATGGGCCCACTCATGGTTACCAGGAACGTTTAACAGTATGATAATACAAGGGAATGCTATTTATGATCTTGGTTCATTAACTAATGTTCTTGTACCATGATTAAGAAAGCTAGTTCAATGCATGCCTACGGGAGTTTCTTGGTAACCATGGGCCCACTATAACCTTTGGAATTAATTAATCAAAGAGGTAACCCTCACCTTAAGGATTTCAGATGAACGAAATCCACCAAGCCATAGGAAACACCTCTCGGCAGGTGTTTTCCACATTCCCGACAAAATATGGAAGACATCAGCCTTAGAAGCATCCCCTTTTATCCTGAAAATGTCATCGTAGTGCACTAAGATACCATCCACAATGATGCGAAGTTCTGCATCACCTGCATGGGAGCTGACAGCTCCTCTCAGCTCGCTGACTCGCCGATTGTGCTCTTCCAGCCACCTTGCATATTCTACATCAAAGGCCATGGCTCCTACAAAGTGAAAAGGGATCATTAGCCCATTATTCTTAGGAAACAACATAACAATACAGAGAAGGGAAATTAATAAAGATAAAGATACAAACCTATGAATATAACTTTACAACAATAGGCCTCGAACACCAGACTCTGAAGGTTGTGAACTCGGAAAATAGATGAATAAGATTAAAAGCCAAGTGTATATTGTATAGCAATGTTACCAGAATCACAGATCAATGGGCGATACCCATATTGGAAGAGGGAGAAAACATCGGTTTCTATAGTAAGCGTACAGTAGGGGTAGTAGGCCTCTTCAAATCATTTAATTGGTACTGAATATAAGCATACAGTAGGGTAGTAGGCTTCTTCAAATCATTTAATTTGTACTTACATATATTTAATTGGTACTAAATTACATTTATATAATCACAAAACTTACATTTATTTAATTGGTACAGAATTACATGTATCTAATTACAAGCGAAAGTTTGTAAAGTAAATTACTTAATTCCCGATACGATGGAATTTACATGTACATTGAATAAATTTACTGTTCTTTCAGGGTGTTTTAAATTTTAAATGTTACTTTAATCGGTGCTATTATATTCTTCCCATTTTTTATTGTTGCCTATGATCTAATATCATTTATAGCCAATTTTATGGCTCCAGAACACAAACGAATTGCAATTTGGAACAACCTTACCAATTTTCTATTTGCATGCTAGGGAGTGAATTGCAGTCTAACCATTTTTTTCCAAAAAACTACATAGCTGTAAGTTCATATTAGTTCAGCAGGAAGTAAGGCTGTTCATAATCTGACCGAACCCGATTAAACTGCACAACCCAAGTCATTTTCAGTCCAACCCAACCCACGCCAATTAACAATTTAATACAAATGGGCTGCAATTCTTTGAAACCGATGAGTCAGTCGGTTAGCTGCTGGTCACGAGTGGTCAGTTAACCCAAACCAGCATGCATTAAAATACATTGTGTTGAGCCACATGATGTCCTAATATGTTCTTTTGTGGAAAAAGTAAATGAACCAAGTATGTATACTTTAATTCTTACTGGCTGAGACACTCCTCAAGCAATAAAATAAATTCGCAGCCTCAGTTTTTAAAAAATTTAATGACGTAGAACCCCCATATTTAGAATCAAGAAAGTAGTAAATCTATGTTACTAAAATTGCAATATGAATATAACGAAATTTCAATACATAAGATGAAAGAGTTTCACTTCATAAAACTACCTAAAAATTAATATGCTCCCTCATTTATTCATGTTCTTATCATCAATACAGTTGGATTATTAATAAAACATTTAAAAAGGCGTTATTAGAGTGATCTATAACCAAGCCTGGCTATGGCATGCCACATATTCCCTTTTCTCTTATTATATACATATATACACGTATATAAACAAACTCACCTTTTCTCTGTAGCCCTCAGTCAAGTCAGTCCCATTTATATTTTCATGTATGCTTTTTGCATGCATATATGGTCTCTGTTCAGTCTATGCATTTTGTGTCACTACACTTTGATTGATAATTTTAAAAGTTAAGGAAAGTTACTCCCAAATTGACAAACTTAATGCTTTTAATATTGGAGTATTATTGAAGATTTTACTTTGATATTAATTTTTAAACCGATTAACACAACCCATTGACAAACATGTTGGTTTGACGTGTTTTCAAACCGAAGTCATCGGGTTAGGTTGAAAATTCACTTCCAGTCCGTCCAACCCAACCGTTGTACAACCCTAGCGATGAAGCCCACAAACTAGATAACATTCTGACTAAGCCCTAAAGAACCAGGTCCAGTGTCCACCATTAGTTCACCCTCCAAACAGCAAATTATTAAAAATGGTTTCAGCTATAACACCAAAGGAATATTAAGTATCATTTGGATGTGGGTCCACTACTATTACAAAAATAATAATAAATAAAATGTATTGGATATATATATATATATATATAAAATACGAAAAGCGATTTTAGAGTGATATGCATTGGTATGAAGTCATTCACCGAGGTGCGAGCTTCAAATACCTACTACGTTCTCCATTAGGAAAAAGGTTCAGTTGCATGGAGGAGTTTTAACTAAAATTTAGAAGGGTTGAAGAATATCAATAAGCAGCTGCATGTGGTGGCCTTGCCATCAAAGATCTGTTTATTATAGCCAACATTGGGAGAAAAATGGCATCAAATAACCTTTCGCTCCATTGGGAGTGGGTAAAGGACTTACGAAGTATACTGTTAATAGTATTTTGTATTGTTTTACTTTTCTGTAATGGGTTAGGTTATGCCTCATACTGTTAAAGATTTTATTTCCTGATGTGAAGACTCTGACGAAGAAATGGATGATTGCCCTTAAACGCATCATCCGGTCAATTTTTGACAACAAAAGGTGCTTTGAAGGGTTGTAAGTGTGGTTTATACAGCGAGATCTACTATATTGAGTCTCTAAATTTGGGTTCATAAGGTTTATTTGGAGGAGTTGGTCTGTTCTTAAATTTTCCTTTTTTAAAGAGTTGGCACCGGTATGTACAGCTCTTACTTTGTCAAAATTGGAAACAGACCAAATAACTCAAGGAGCCTATTACAGGATGCCACTTCATTCTAAAATTGGAGAAATAGCATAAGAAAATGATCATACCATTTCCACTCATTGACTGAGTTTGATCTCCTGAACTTGAAATGAAAATACCCTTCAGCAAAGCAACAGATATTCATTAACAAGGCAGCAAACTCTAAGGTGGAGAGATGAAAGTACTTGGAGAGTTATCAATCAAATTCAAACCTGCTGCCTAGCTCGTTGAAGCTCCTGCTCAAGTTGGGTTAGCTTCATTCTACTGCTCTCCAGCTGTTGCACATAAGCCTAAAAAACAAAACATGGATATAAAATAAAAACATATAAATGAAACAATAAGTTGTGGTGCCTAGGTGGACCTAGAGATTGTGTATTACTTAGCGCATTCCACCTTCTTATAAAATTTTATTTTATTTTTGTCCTTTTTCCGACTCCCTTTACCCCTTTCTTCTTGTTTTACTTTCCTGTGTTTTACTGACAAGGAAACCCACCTTTTTCCTTAACCGGCTCTTTCTTGCAGCTTCACGATTTTGAGCAAGCCTACGAAGTGTCTGTCAATCGATAATTGAACATGAATACCTGTTACTATAATAAACTCATACGTGTATACAGAAGTACTTTTACAGATAGAAAAAATCATAATCAACAGGCCAAACCGTAAAACCTTTTGATCCCTTGACTTGTCGCTGGCATCAGAAACCACAATGCCTTGATTGTTGTGAAACTGTATCCATGATTAAAGTGTATAAGTATGAACATACTTCTATAAAGAATTAAGTATTCAGAATTCTCTTAGTTCAAAGAATCACTACATTCAGAACAAAATTTTGCAGAAAGTATGAAAAGAAAATTATCATTTTAAAGATCAATGCAGCTAGAGTTAAGAGGTGGAAACATTAGAAAAAAATGTAGAAATTATCAAAGAAAAAAAACAGAGTTGGAAACACCACCCCCAAAGCCTTATCATCAGTGTCTCCATCTGTGGAAGTATCAGTCCTAGGACTTGCATCTGTCATCATGGATTCTCTCTCAGAAATGACACCTGATACGGAAACCAGTGTGGCTGTTTACTGTTCTCAGGCGGTGATGAATAAAAGCCTGATCTAACTGCGAAGGAATCTATACCAGAGGGCGTCGATAACTGACTCCGCAAAGAAAAATGTAAACAAAATTAAAAATTGACAGCAAAAAAATAATATAACCCTAAAAACATAAACCAGAGCATGAACTCAGAATGAATAAAACATAAAAAAGTTTACCTTAGACGAAATGGTCACAGTGACTTTAGAACCAAACGACTGGACACTTGATGGTGTAGAATGATTTGCAGGATCTCTGTTAAAAGATTGGGATTGAATAGGTAAGGAACCTGGTTTTATTAATCAACTCAACAACTTTTTCCAAACTAGTCGGATAAGCTGAATGAATGCCATAATCCAATTTGAATAACTACTCCTTCCATTCTAAAACAAAAGAGCAAGTTTAACCTTTTTGAGTCAATTTGGGACACTCCCAGCAAAATTAATATGAATTCATTTCATTTTGGTCAGTACAATTACGAATACTTTGAACTACTTAGAAAGTAATAAAAGTCACAAAAAAATTATTTACAAAGTGATTCACATAAAATGTTTTAGAATTTCGTGAACTGACTTTTAAAAGCAAAAAATGTTCTCAAATTTTGAAAGGGAGTATATTAGTTTTCAGTAGTTAAATTCATTAGCTTCTACTACAGAGACCATGGGTCATCATATTAAGGTAAATCTACTTATACAGTTATATCGTAAATGACCTCTACTACTTTCTAGGAAGAATGTCCAAAAGATATTGTACTTCTCTTATTTCTTACGGAATTAAAAACTTCAAAGCAGTAGGGATCCTACTGATGCGGGTAATTAAAACACCAATCATAGTACAACTCGTTTTCTAAACAAGACACACCAAAGAGCTCAATGCCCGCCATAATGGCTGGGTCAAATCTCCAAAAGGGTAAGCCCGTCAAATTACAGAGTTCAAAAATTAATAGAATTAAGTCAGTGATTATATTCCCCTATATAAAACAGCAGCCCAATACATACTCAACAATATTATATCAGTCGACAATCATTTAAGGACTCTAGTGCTCTACAATGAGACACAAATTGTAAATGGATTCAGCTTGGGGATATCATATTCCTATTAATACCAATTACTACTCACATGTATGGAGATCTCAGACTCCATATACAGCTTTGATCACTTACTCTCCCTTTCAATTTTTCTGACTTAACCATCGGACAGGCCCTTACTAGAGGGCAGCTTGGGCTAATCATATTCCTATTAACATCTCAGACTCCATATACAGCTTTGATCACTTACTCTCCCTTTCAATTTTTCAGACTGACTTAACCACCAGACACGCCCCTACTAGAGGGTCCCTCTAAGCTTTTTTTTTGTTTTTTTTTTAATTAGTTCAAGATTCTTCACTAATTCACCAGATCCACTCCAACAATGTTGACCTCATCAGATTATACAAATCAAATAAAGCAAGAAACATGATACCCAATAACCATTATTACAGGACTAGAAGTAGCCTAATTCAACAGGAGCGTACACTGTCAAGTGGGCGTATACTTTTCTGCACCAAGATTAATAAGAAAAAATATGCACCATAGACTTCATTCATATATAAGGGATGGCCCCTAAGAGAAATTGAACTACAGTTATACACACACAGAATATAGTTTATACCGGCAACAATAAACTTGGGATTTTAATTAGGTTCACTCCAACATGGGATTCTCACATGGCCAAGAACAAAATTATATTCATCCGTCTCAAAAAGAATGATCAAACCACCTAACGTACCAAGAAATGTTACTTTTAATGAGAGAGAATTCCTACACCACATAAAATTTGATTATCCCCATAAAAGTCTTATTCTTTAAATGAACACCACATAATCTCCTTGAATTTTGTGTTTAGTTTATTTTAGGACAAAAAAAAGTTTGTCTTTCGTCTTCCATTTTGGGACGGAGGGAGTACATAAAAACAAAGTCTCTGCTAAACCCATTTCATCCCTACCCTAATCCAATCAAATATGAACCAAAATCAAATTTACAAAATTCAACGTAAAACATAAAAATTAAACCAAAGAAAATAAAATAAAGTAATACAAAAAGCTCAGGTTTTCAACAAATTTCTATCATTGTCTAATCCAATCAAATACTTGTTCAACAAAAATAAAATTAACCCCCAAAAACAACACACACACACACACACACACACACACACATGTATAGAAAGCCAAAGTGAAAGAACTCAAAAGGACTTACGGAGAATGGAAGAACAGAACCGAAGACATCAGAAACTCCACTTCCTCAACATGGTCTGTCCCAAAACACGTTCATCTCACTTCTGTGCAATCCGTACAAGAAAAGTGGGCCCCTAAATTAGCTAAGCCTTTGCAGTTTCGAAGTACCCAGAAGCTGAATTTTGGAATTTAGTGAAGTGGTTCCAGGAGATCGTCTGGCTATCGAGTGTCGGAACACCAGAGTTTCGCCAATTTTGACTTTTGGTCTCTTATTTTTTTTATTTTTTTGAGTCGGTCTTTCTGTGCGCAGTAATATTATACCTACCACATTTGGAGTTCGTTCCGATTTTGGCTGCGGTAAATATAAAACATAAGTATTGTTACTATAGCAAAAGTCATCGGCGTTTGATAATTTCATCAGTGCTTTCATCTGCTTTACTAAAATAGTATCTTTTATTTTAATATTAAATAAATATAATTAAATATTTACGTAAGTACAGTCCTATAAATAAATCTAAACACATTGATAGCAAGAAATATACTCTGCAACAAATGCTTGGATAGCAAATACGTGAATAAATATGACACGCTAATAACAAAAAATATTAAACGAGATTATCTCATTTTTCGCAACCTGATGTTAAATAGTGAAATGTATATTTTTATTTGATATATTTTAACATAATAACGATGAGTTAAATAATATTGACAAAATAATGTAATTTATTTTGTTATTAATTTAAATAACTTGTATTTATATCAAATTAAACAATTTTTTTGTGAACAAAGTGAATAATAAATCTCAAAAATTCAAGTGTTTGAGGCCTATCTAATGCCTTATTGCCGGCATGAATTTGACAATTCAGTATATTTAAAATTTCAAACTTTTACTAAAGTCCTGAAAACTTCTCCAAGGTACGGATAGATAGTTGTACTCCTATAAGGTTTCTAGAATACACAGAATGAACACCATG
>JAUMHB010102796.1:0-14433 GCA_032359685.1 Pittosporum tobira
TTTTTGTCGGAAACAAATAATTTTATTTAGTATCTCAAATTATCATATTTATAAAATTAAAATACTGGGTTCTTACATCTGGTCCTAAGGTGCATGTCCAAATAGGGGAAAGGAAGAAAAAATTTCACTTTTCAACACTTAGCCATTTTTCATCCAAAAAGCCAAAGCTCAAGTAGCTTTCTCTCATTCTCTCTCTAAATTTCGAAATTCCCTCCCCAACCAAAATCAAAACTTGATCTCTCTTACCTGAAGAAGGCGGATTAAGGTCAGAAAGCACTTTAGCAAGCTTGGTAATCAAGATTAACCAAGGAAATTCAAGCAATACCACTTGTAAGACCTTGAAATTCAAGAGCAATCCAAGGTAATTTCTTGAGCTAATATTAATTTTGAGCTTGATTAATGGAGCATGGAAACCATGCTAACATGGTTAAAGGTGTTTGTGGCTTGATTGTTGCTAGAAAATTGAGCTAGGTCCAATGAATCCATGCTTGTTCATGAACTATGGTTTTTAGCACTTTTAAATTCATGCTTGAAACTCTGATTCTCTAATCTTATATAATGGATTTTATGTTATGGTTATACTTAGTTCAGTGTGTAATAGCTTGGGGAAGCATTAAAACATGCAAAATGAGTTTTTGTAAAAATTTCAAATTTGGAAGTTTAAGGACTACAGCCTAGATCCAAATTTTGTAGAAAATTCTATAAAAGTAAAATGGACTCAATTTTTTTTTATTAAAAATACCTTTATATGTTAATATGTTACCATAAAATTTCATGAATTTTGGAGGTCTTTTGATATTTTAATAAAATGCGTATTTGGGATTGCTATAAACTTGGCTGAAACAGGGGAATACAGCATACTACCTTACTTTGAACAACTGTAACTTTTTCATTATAAATCAAATTTAAGTTACTCCAAATATAAGTAAGCCCCCTTTAATTATAGTTTACATAGAGGTAAATTATGATACCATTGGACTCACACGGACTGAGTTATTATGGTTTGAGTCCAAGTAGTGCAGAAAATGTAACTTTATTTTCAGCCAAGTTCAAAAATCAATATAAAATAATTTGTTAATCAATAAAACATGAAAATTTTTCTGTAGTTACCTGGACCATTTTATATTAGTATAATAAAATATTTTCAAATTTAAAATAATTTTATTATATTTATAAATTATTTTAGCAAACTACTGTGGATTCCCAAATTTCCAAAAAAGTGTAAAATGTAACAAAACTTTGGAAACTCATAACGTTTTCGTTATAACTCGGAATTGGGTGATTCTTGAGCCCATTTCAAGCTTGTAAAGAAGAGAATTTGGTCAAGTTAATAAAACTACTGAGAGGGTTTCTTAGCATAAGTTGATTGTATATAGACTTGTTGGACTCCTTTGACATGGAATAAGTATCTAGGGAAGGAAAGGCACCATTTAGAATCAATAACCCTAATTCACATTGAGGTTCTAACGTATCAATATTCAGGGCATTAGGTTTCAAACTTCAATTGAGGAATGATATAAACCGAGTCAAAGATTGTTTGGAAGCATTCTAAGTTAAGTACTATACTAGCCCCACTTTTACGTGTAATTTCATTGATTTCATTACACGTAGTATTTATTGTCATGAAATGCATGAGCTTAATCTTTGTGCATATGAGATGATGTGAATGCTTGAATTTTGTGCACTTTTACCATGCACGACATGCCCACTTAAGTAACGTTAAATGACTTGTCAAGTGAAGGAGTTTGAGTATGCCAAGAAAAGGTTATGGCCGATATTTCAGTTTATTATGGATCTAGTATCCATTACCACGTTGTGCACATACACTCGGAAGAATGTTTACCTGGTCTGGACTATGTGTTAGGACCAGGTAAGTTATGTTTTACTCGTTAAATGCGGGTGACCACTAAGAAAAGGTATAGTGCATACTCATTTCCTTTGATATATTTGCATGATTTACATTTTACTCGTAGATCATGATAATGTTATGAAAATCATTTACAAAGTTCACGGGTTCCATGTATGTAATGTTGCTAAGTACAATATGTTAAATTATGTTGTTATGTATTTTTAGCTTCGAGAGTATAATACTTGCTGAGCTTAATTCGCTCACAATTTATTTTATGTGGAATGTTTACAGTTAGTGAGACATCGAGAAAAGACTGTGAGACCTAGACGAGTAAAGCACGAAAAGGTAGACTTCAGGGATTTGTTCAACCTCTTATGATGGTTGTTTTTTATGAATGTAATTTGAGTTTAATATCTGATGCTGGTTCGTAATAATTTAATTTATGTTTTGTGGATGAATGTATGTAAAATAAGGGACGTGGGTGAATTGGTTACCACATATAAGAAACTAGCTTGACATAATTAGAGAAGATAAAATGTGGAAATGGAAGGGAACACTTATATTTCATTAACATATCAAGTAATGGTTTTAAGTGGAAGTTTGGGGTGTTATAGTTATATAAATATTATCTCTTTATTAATTGGTTAGATAAGTGAAGAATTAGCTAAGTGGTATATAATTATTGAATTATAATTCTCCATGGGATCGATATCTTTTATATTATAATTTGATTGGTGTACACTTGCACTGAATCTCGATCAAGTTTTTTGGCGCCGTTGCCGGAGAATTGTTTAATTTTCTAATTATTAGCACCATTGAAAAACCTTTGCTTAGAGTAGCCTTTGTTTTTTTTTTTTTTTTTTACGTTTTTCTTTTTTTTTACAGGTCTAGGTTTGGCATAAAAAATCATAATATTAGGTGAAAAAGCAAACATGTTGAACCAGAGAAAGATGATGGGAAAGTTTACGACCCTTGCAACATTGAATGCAAATCTGCATTAACAAAGATGTTGAATTCTCAATTGAGCAATGTTTCAAACATCCAGGGATTCTCTTGTGAATTTCGTGGTGGTGACCATAGGGTTGTTGATTGCCATGTTGGTAACAATTTCGCTACACCTTATGAAAATGCTAACTATTTTGTTTTCAACTATGGCAGGAATCCAAATTACTTTGACATGACCAACCTTTATTCCAACATTTATAATCCAGGATGGCAAAATCATCCTAATTTATAGTGGGGAGGTCAAAATTAACCAGCTCTATGGGCACTACCGGTAGAGAGGCCGAATGCGCATTTAGAAGATTTGATAAGCAAGCTAGCCCATACAGTGGAAGAAGACATCAAGGGCACTAATGCGCAGTTTTAGCATCAAGACGCCACCATTAGAAACATAAAGATGCAAGTGGACCAGTTAGCACATCAGATGGCAACGAGGCCATATGGCTCTTTACCATGTAACACCGAGAAAAATCCAATGGACCAAGCAAAAGCCATCAGGTTACGAAGTGGTAAAGAGGTGAAAATGACAAAGGAGAAAGAAGAGAAGAAGATTGAGGATAAAGAAATCCAGCCGACAAAAGCACAACCCTCATCTTCTCAAGTAGAAAAGAAGAAGTCATCTCCAAATTCTTATACTCCGCTAATTCTATATCCGAGGCAACTAGTGCAGAAAAAGAACGATTCTGCTCAATTCTCGAAGTTTGTCGAGGCCTTCAAGGAACTTCATATCAACCTACCATTAGTTGACATTCTTACACATATGCTGAGTTACATGAAGTTTTTAAAGCACATCCTTGCAAATAAGAGAAAGTTAGATGATGGAAAGACTATGAAACTGAACGAAGAATGTTATACAATCTTGTAGAACAAGTTGCCACCAAAGTTAAAGGATCTAGAGAGTTTCACCATTCCCTGTCATATTGTAGATATACAGTTTAGCAAGGCATTATACAATTCAGGAGCAAGCATATATTTGGTGCCTTATCCAGTCTACATGAAGTTTGGGGTAAGTGAGATAAAGGACACCACTGTATCACTCCAGTTAGTGGATAGATCAATCAAATATCCGAGGGGTATAGTAGAGAACGTGTTGGTGAAGGGGGATAAGTTTGTTTTTCCTGCCGACTTTGTAGTACTTAAAATGGAAGAAGATGTTAAGGTGCCAATTATCTTGGGAAGACCTTTCCTAGCAATAGGAGGGTCTATGATTGATGTAAGAGATGGTAAATTGGTGTTAAGACTAGGGGAGAAAAAGTCACGTTCAATTTCATGAAAGCGATGAAGTACCCAAGAGAGCAGAATGATGTGTGAATGATTAACACCATAGACAAAAAAGTTGAGTATATGTTTAAATTGACTAATGCAAGGGATCCACTATTGAATGCTATGGTGCAACAAATTAAAGAATGACTAGGCCTGGATGATGAAACAAACGTTGCAAAATATCTGGAGGCAAATAAGCTTTGGTGAAAATCACTGGAGCCTTGGTCACCTCCATCGTTTGACCAGGTGTGTTTGTTCTATTTCTCCCATTATGTGCTATATTTGCTATATATTGTGGACAATGTATAATTTAAGCTTGGGGGAGGGGATGATTTGCATGTTGTTATTTTTTATTTACTATTCTTAAGTTGCTAGATTTTCTTTGGTTTTTTAGGTTTTATTAGCTGTTTTTATTTTTTATTAAAAAAATCAAAAATAAAAATAAATCCAAAATCCAAAATTTTTCAAAAACCCCATAAGTTGTCTTCATAAGAATTCCATGCTTTTAAACCTAAAAAGAAGAGTGAATGGACCTAGTTGGTTTTGAAAATTATTTAGAACTGATAGTTTGCTTTTGTAAACTTATGCTTAGGATTGTATGAGTAGAATTTTGCATGCTTAAGTCCTTTGTATCCATGATAGGCCTCGAAAATTATGAAAATCATTTGCTTTCCTATGTTTAAGATATGAGGTTGTTTCGATTCACTTCCCGTTAACTCTAGATTTGCTCTCCATGGTAACTCTTGATATTTTTTATTACTGGAGAAACACCCGACCTCGGAAAAAATAAAATAAATTAAACAAATAAAATAAAAAGAGTTGGAAAGAAACTGGAGCAAAAGCTCATCAACTCTATAGGCAAAGCCTATGATATATACGAGGAAAAATCAAGTACTCCTTTGAGATCTTGGTATTCGAGATTACGATCCATGCCTATGGCTAAGAGAAATCGTTCATATGGTAGGAGATCCAAGGTATCGAGCTTAAAAATAAATGTCTAAATTGGTGCTTTGATATCTATGAGTTAATACACGATGCACATGAGCACACAAACACTTGTGAAATGAATTATAAGGAGTGAGGGAAATTCGTGAAAAATTGAACTTATTGTGGATACTTATAACTTAAGTTGTGTGGAATTTTCCTTGTATATGATAAGGTGTTTGTTTATTGATTTCAAATTATTAGTCTTAGATAAATTTCTCCACCAACTTTGTCACTTCATAAATGTGACACCCCAGCCTCCGTACATCTACTAAACTCCTAAACCTGTTGTCGACTACACCTCAAACTTTCATACTTACAATAGATTACAAATGTTCCTTAATAGCATTGCAACAGAATTTAATTAATATTATAATTTTTCAAGAATAATTACAATATTTAATTATCTCGAATTTCCTCATTTCAACTCCTCTTCCTCGGGCTAAACAAATCCCCATCGACCGTTTTGTCCATTTCTCTCGTACTCGCATCTCAGATTATATTATCCAACTGCAAATAAAACATTCAATAATAGTAAGGGTGAGCAATAAAGCTTAGCAAGTACAACCTCTTTAATATTAAAGTATAATTTCAATTGTCATAAAATCAATTCAATCTTTTAAAATTAACATACTTTCAATGCAAAGCATAATTCACAAGCAGTCAACTAAATCATGCTATAATTTAAAAACGTATAGGTGAGCATGCCTTAACCTCTAATTTCTTTTATTCTCTGTCTAGCCTTAACACCCAATAGAGGCCAAACGAGTACTAAACATTCGGCGATTGTGCACAATGCAATAGCAGGGAAAATACATCATGTGCCATACTCATAGCAAGGAAAATACATCCTGCACCATAGGACTCGCTCCCGTGGGATCTCGGTTAAACCGGTAAACCTCCAATGGCATACTCATGACATACAGTTTTCATTTCATTTTCATGCATGCATAAAACATTTTTCATCTCAAGCAAAACTTTTGTTAAACTTTCATGCATGCATTAATTACTTTCAAGTTCATGCAAAGATTTCATTTAACCTTGTGCATACATCATTTCATTTGAATCTCATGAAACTTTTTCTTTGAAAACATGTACGTGTAAGAAATAAAGTAATTTACACATTCAAGAAAAGATGAGAATTGTACTTGACTTGCTCACGCTTAAAACTTACTCCCTAACTGTACTTCGCCGGTCAACTTCCGTTTCCATTTCCTTCTACGTTTTCGTCTTCGTCTACCTCGTTTTCTCCGTTTTCACTCTAATCACTTTTAGAGTTTAGAGCCCTTATAAACCTTAAAATAGGTTCCTAAGTACATAAGCGTCTCATATTAGTACATTCTTCAAGTTTTAAACCTTATAACCTCACTGGTCATTTCTAACTTATTGCACTATTAGTATTCACATAAGAAACAAATTTCTGTTCTAGAAGCCATTTAGCTACAATCTTAACTTTTATACATTCTAAATTTTTAGATCTTCGTATAAGCTCAAGAACAACTCAATTCCAAGTTCATATGAAAAAAGATACAACTTTCCAAAGTTGGAACAATTTCTAGAAAATTTAACTTTACAGTAACTCTCAGCATTCAACTTTGAGCATTTTTAGAAAATACCAAATAATTTCAAAAGAATTCATTATTTTTGAAAAAAACATAGTAGACTTGTCCAAGTTTTTTCATTAAAGTTTTTGTCTATTGAGGCTATACACATGATTTTATACGAGTTTCCAAATTTGATCCAAAATTAAGATTTTCTAGATTTTCCAGAATTTTTTTGTATACATTTTATAAAATTTTATAAAAACAGTAAACGACCTTATTTTCTCAAACAACGTCTAAAAATATAGTCCTTGTCAAGTTATCTAAGCCCACAAAATGTTTCATGCATAACGCACACGTATATTATTTTATACATATTTTTGAATATAGATTTCTAATTCCAATTCCTCTATTTCATTAGAAAACTTACAGTAGTCCAACAATTTATTAAAATACCGAATGGACTCTAAAATTACAAAATTTGTTGATCATCATCTAAACTTATTCAAGTACTTCTAATAATAATTTCATGTCCATTTGACAAGCTAATTAATTTTTGTGTAATTTATGAACAGTAACCTTTGCCCAAAATTTTCAGATTTTCAACATACATAAACTTCCTTTTTGTAACAACCAACTTTAATTCATCAACTAAACTTCTAATACATGATCTTAATCAACTCAATCCACATCATACACACCTAATTATAGCCATGGAAATCATAAATTAGGAGAAATTTTATACCTTCTTGCAAGATGATGGTTGCCCTCAATGCATCCACCCCCTCCTTGACTTCCTTTGCTTCCAAGTGCACTAAATCAACCCCTCTTCCTCCTTACCCGTGAGCCTCAACTTGAAGATCCATGGCTTTCTTAGGTGTGGTTGTGTAGAGGAGGCTTGAATCTATGCTTGGTTGCTCAATTTGTGCAAGAATTTGCTAAACTTTTTCTTATTTCTTTTGAAAGCTCTCTTCCTCGCTATAAAACTTTGCTGGAAAGTGAGGAGAACTCCCCTCCCTTTGTCTGCCAATTTTAAAAAGGAGGGTAGAAAAATCTTGCTTAGTTCCCACAATAATTTTACACATAGGCCCCCTTGTGAAATCTCCATTTTGCCCTCAAGATTTTTATGAATGAACCACAAAATTTTGAAACCTCATGGGTATTATAGTCATTTCACATTTTTATTTGTAAATTACTATTTCTTACTCTAGGTTTGGATGAAATAATTACTAAGTCTTCTGTTTTTGAAAATTCGACCATATCCCCCTTTTTGGCTTAATTTTTCACTTTAGCCCCACCTTAAGTTCCCATAATTTGCCTTAGCCCACATTCAAATTACTTTTGGTCTATTTTTTATTGGGAACTCAATTAGATAATCGAACTTGGACAGGCTACAAAAATATACTTTTAGATTGCCTTAAAATTTTAGTAACTTCAGGTCTCCTCTTGTGCCTCAAAATCCGACCATTCTCGGAAATGGGTTTGATCCACTTCTTCAATTCCTATTTAATCCATACTTAATTTAACTTAGCCCAACTTAAGTTTTCTGTGATCTATAATTTCATCCAAGTTCAAAACCGAGTTAATTTGGTCATCGCTTTACTAAATAACTTTTACTTCTTAGACCATTTTCTTCTACAATATTTTGACCAAAAAGACTTTTTAGCTCAGTCCATTTTCAGACTTAAAGTTTACTCCATAATCCAAATTCACTTCAATCCAAACTCTTTGGTCCACTTACACTTTTACCGATCCATAATTCATTCAAATCTTATTCAACATTCTTGGTTCGTTTCTTACTTGATGGTTGGCCAATTAAATTACTGGGACCGGCCATACATTTGCTTCTCAATCTCAAATTAAGTTCAACACTTTCTTAAGTCCAAGCTTAACGGAACTTAATTATACATACTTAGAACAATTCCTATATATCCTTGCCATCAATCATAAACAACTTGTAAACGTGCATAAAATTTGTAAGCCAAAGGTATAAATTATTTATATGGTTTTCATTCAAATTTCCAGGATCTTACAATAAATTTTCGGTTTGTTTGAATATTATAAATGTCAAATTTCTTTAAGTTGTTTTTCATGTTTAGTTTGCTTGAGGACAAACAAAAGTTTAAGCTTGGTGAAATTTGATAAGAGACTTTATTGCTTAATATTTTGACATAATTTACTCTTAATTTTTTGTTATTTAGTGATTACTCCGTTTAGAATTATTAATGTTTATTCTATTTTAGTTTGGATCACTACTCCTTGTTTGGACTTTATTTTGTAGATTTTTGAGTCTGTTTTAGTGCAAATTCGAGCTTGGAATAGACTTGGAGCAAATCCTTGATGAAATAGGACAAAGTTGAAAGTTAAAGGAACAAAAAACGTAGAAGGCAACAGCTCCCACGGACTACCCGTGGAGCCTGCCATGGCCGTAGGAGGTTTCGGCATGAATTTTTGGGCTATTTTGTTTTCTAGAGCAATTGGACTTTGACACCTCTTCTTTTCAGGACTTCTAATTAGAGTTGGATTTAATGATCTGTGTATCATGGACTCCATAAATACCATCCTCCTCTAGGCAATTTTAATACTCGATTATTAGTAGTTAGTCTTAGTTTAGTAATTGTTGTTATAGAGACATTACTCGGTAGGGAGACTTCAACGCAAGGCGAAGACTTTCTTTACGAGTAACTATGGTTCTATCTATCTTAGTCTTTTCTTTATATTTAATTATGTTCTAATTTTCTTTGTGCTAAAATTAGATAGATCCTACTCATGATTAATTAGATTTGGTTGTTTTTATCATACGTTTATGTGAATTAATTGTGTTGCAAGTTATGTTTCATGTTCTTAATGCTTCTAAATAATTGGTCACTATTTAGATGATAATTGTCACATAGTTTAAGGACCAAGAGGTGACGACTAGTAAGTACTTGTGTGATTCACGACCATAAATTAAATCTTGCTAGAAATAATTTAAGGTGATTTGTGTATTTTCGGTAGTAATTAGACTATATGTTAATGAATCTGAAAATTTCTAAAGAACTTAACGCTCTTCATATTATTTAAATTTCATATGAAGATTGTGGGGTTAATAATTGGAGTAAGGATATTATAACTAGAGATAGAGTAGCAATCTAATTTCGGAAAATTCTACTACCACAATACGATAAATTTCATAACTTACATGATAAATCGATTGGTTTGATTATGAATAGGTAGGTGAAATCGAAGTCTTAGCATTCTTTCTTATTTTATTTAAAACCCTAGTTTATATTTGTTTAGTAATTAGTTTAGTTATATAAAAATTATCTCTTTATTAATTGGTTAGATAAGTAAATAATTAGTTGAGTGGTATATAATTAGCGAATTACAATAGAATTACAATTTTCCGTGGAATCGATATCTTTTATACTATAATTTGATTGTGGTACACTTGCACTAAATCTCGATCAATATGTACTTTAAACTCTTATGATCGGTAAATTTTACATTTTCACTGTAGAGATAATGTATCCAGATCTTAAGTGTGAAAATTACCGATGCTAGCTTTGAGTCATGATTAGGGTATCTCTTCACAAAATCTTTTAATTGTCGGAAAGCATATGCTATTAGTTTCCCGTGTTACATCTACACATATCCTAATACTATCACTAACGCATCACTATACATCACAAACCCTCCAATTTCGTCAAGTAATGATAGGACCGGTGTGTCGTCCTAGTTCCGTACAACCTAGAAAATCAGTCGTAAAAAATACATTACTTATTTTCCATAGTTAATATACTAATAATTATCCCCATTTTTTTTGCCCAAGCTCCTCGTATACATCATTTATAACATCGTAGCGGAAACATGATTACAAATGGGGTTTCTATAATACATACAACAATACACTACTTAACCTCTTGTTAGGGCAAAATCCCCAACGTGTAATCCTCGTCCATGCTTAACCAAAAACTTTCCAATAACCTCCTCTTAGCCCAATCCATCTGCTAAAACTTAAATCACAATAAGAGTGAGCGAAAAATGCTGATAAAGTACACCACCCTCAATGCTAAACGCGAGGTACTTATAATAAATATAAAAAAAAAACCATCTTTCATTTCAAAATAATTAAAATCATTCTCAAAGATGCAAAATCGCAATAACTCAATCATGGAAATCATAAAACAATTTGAATCAAAATATCTCCAATTAGAAAAAGAATAATGTCTTGCAAGACTCGAAATCAAACTCAAAATCATGAAAACAAAGACCATGGCACGAATGTCTCTACTCATTCTAGTTCTGCTTCTCATAACTTTATCCCCAAAAGCTTAGCGCAAAGAAAACATCACTCTTAAGTTCAATCCCAGGATGAGCAAATAATACACAACACATCCAAAATTACTCATTAAATAATTAAAATCATAACTTCTAAAACATTACTTCTAAAAACATGCATAAGCAAAACATTACTAAAACAATGTTTTAAAAACAGCATGTGGTGCTCTTACCTTAACAAAACCAATTTTTAAAAGATTATTCACCCATCTTCTAGTTTATTTGTGTGCTCAAAGGGATTAACATTATGTACTCTAACATATCAACACTATAAAAGAGAATAAAATAGAAAATTTGACATACATTTTAATATTTTAGTAATTTATAGAGATCTCAAGTTTGGAAAGTATTTTAGAAATGATTTTATCAAAAGTTTTGGAGATATCATAAATGTTTCATGGTTTTTTTTAAATCACTCATTTGTTCAACAACTCATAAAAATGATTCATGGCCCCCCTTGGATTTGGACTACTAAAGATTAAATTTGTTTAGAAAAGGATTTGGTTAAAGTTAATTTAGAAAAAAATATATAAAAAAATTCCATTTCTTTAGAATTATTTGAAAAAAAAATATTAAAAATGAAAAAAAAAGAAAATTAAAAACTTAGACACAACAAATATGAAATAGATATAACTACTTGACTCATGAAAAAATCCATGACAAATCCATCTGAAAAGAGATATTGTCTACATCATTAATTCACTTAAATGTATACAATCAAGATTTTAACTACAAAATTCGAAATTCATGTTTCGCGCGGGTTATTAACCTAGTTCTATTCATGTCCACTAAACAATGTGACAAAATTATCAGCACACAAAATTACTTTCAACCCAGTAAATTACGTTTGAAATTCAAATTGCTTTCAGTAAAATTTTCAAATTTCAATTTATCTTCCTATATGTTAATAATATAAAAGATGTTGGATTAAAAAATGAGTAAAAATAAAAATATTGTTTTGATATAAACATTCTGTTTTGAGAAAATAGGAGGTGCGCGGGATACTACACCAATTAATCACCTACACAGTCACTCTACATGACAAACATTTTTCTTAAATCATTACATGGTCTACGCTGAAAATACCTAACACCTTTTCACTTTCCTCTCTTCTCCATTTCGATCTCTCACCTTCCCTCTCATAGCAGTCTAATTGCTTCTCCTTCTTTACTCTTTGAACAAGACAAAACAGAAAAATTGACACAAACACCATAGTTCTATAAATTTATAAATTTAAATTAATAATAATTAAAAAAAAAAAAAAAAAAAGAGGGTTATCATTGGCTTTAATGTCACTGACAACAAACTAAGATATTTGAACATCTTCACTAATCGTTGAATAAACACCGAAAATAAAGTTATTTTTTGAAAAAAAAATTTGCCGACAAAATGTCCTGTTTTATGATTTTATTTTATGAAAAATGACAAACAGACACTTGCTCGTTCTGTCGTTCATGTCAATATTTTTATTTCATACTCTCTTTTCCAAAAATAATGACAAAAACACTTAAAATTCACAATTTTTGAAAAGTTACTTTTAAGGAGAGAAAAATTTTAAGTCACAAAAAAATTGAATATTCCTATGAAATTTTTTTGCTTTAAACGTATACCACATACTTTTATTAAAATATGTACCACAATCATTCATTTTACGACAGCAAAAAAGATACTCGATCTCATTTTTTTAAGACGGACGGAGGGAGTATTTGATTTATCACCACCACCTACCACTACCGTCCACCACTGCCCACCATCACCGATTCACCACCACCCACTATCACTAGTCAACCTTCACCGCACCTTCACCGCCGAACTTGCTTAACATCACCAGCCAATGATATCACCATTGCCCATCGCCTTAATGGCGATAGTGGGCGGTGTGAAGATTATAGTAGTGAGTTGTGACAATGGTTACTTGAAAGGGGTATGTCTTTGAATTATATTTATGTTTCTAAGAAAACATATATTGACCAATGTTCTTTCAAAAAATAAATTCAGTTTTGAAGTTTATAATAATAAACCAATGCAAAATGATAGTTTATTTCTAAGGGTATTTTCTTCTTTAAGTAAAATTTTTTAACAAAAATATTGTTTGAAAAAAATAAACTTATTCATTGGAGTTTATAATAATAAACCAATTTCAAAATAAAAATTGTCGTAATAAATGACATTTTTGTCTTTTACTTGTGTCTTCATGCCATTCCTAAGATTTTATACTCCCTCTAACACTCAAATATGAATGGCTATTCCATTCATAGCGGAATACAATAAACAAATCAGACGTAACCCATCTTAGTACTAAGCACATGCTATTCATTTGGACTTGAGGAATAGGAACCAAACACAATGTTATTCCCATGATCTTTAAAGTACAAACCCTAAAATAGACTAATAGATTACATACATCGGCAAACAGAAAAAAAAAAATTGAATCAACATCTTACTGTTGATTTATTACGACAAGATAATTGTAATCAAAATTTGTGCAGATAATTAATGACGATTTCAAGAACACTATTTACAAACAGTGTTGGAACCCTACATGGCCTTTCATGCCTCATCTTCACTACTCTCAACAACAAGAATCCGTTTAGATTTTAGCCTCTTAGTACTGCTGCTTTCACCGTCTTTCCTTTTGTCCAATAAATCATCTTCAAACTGATTCTCAGACTCATAAATTTTGATTTCTTCTAGAATTTTACTCCCATATTTTTCAGCCTTCAACTTTCCGATTATCTTCTCTAACTGCAATCAACAGAAATGGTACCAAAATTTCAGGTTGACATATTTGACGAGCAACCATAGACAACGACAAGAATTGAACCTGTGCTTAAAAACTGTTAGTTTACTGTCTTTCTAGGGAATAATATTATGGCGCTTCTTAGGATAACTTCATTTAAGCATTCTTACTCTTTTAGTAGTTTTTCAAAAGAGCAAGAAATTCGAACTTTAGTTATTTCAAAAGATTCTGCTCAGCTGCTCTATAGAGATCATTCGGATGGTGGCTTAGTATTATTGAGAAAAGAGGGGGTGAAAGGGAGAAAGAAGAGAGGTGGGGGAGGGAGTGCCATAACTAGAGACAAATTGGTCTCGCTCCCCACAGAAAATAAAATAAATATAAATAAAGAGCAAACTAAAGCCTTTTGTTAACTTGCAAAAAATGATTTTCCTTTACTATCAAGAATCATGCGATGGGAGACACCACCTAACAATCTCTTCCACCCCAACTGTTAAGCTGAGATAAGTTGGGAAATTAGTTGCTTAAATCAATTTGAATAATTGTTACTATCTATTTCCCTGTTAATTAAAAATGTCAGTTCATAGTTTTTGTCTGCTAATAGTAAGTACTATAGGGAGTATTGTCCTAAGGTGAGGTGTGCCTTACTAGTACTATAAAAGGCCAGCCTAATCCTTGTATTGGCATCAGAAATTATAATCTAAAAATCAGGAGCACAGTTGTGACTCCTCTCTCTA
>JAUMHB010102796.1:15970-29466 GCA_032359685.1 Pittosporum tobira
TATTGCTCAGCATTCGAAGTACGACTCTCATTTAGAGACAAAGGTAGGATCACAGTGAGGAAGCCTTTAGAAATGTGCATGCATTGTGTTACTAGCAAGCATCTAAGATAATGCTACTTCTCTTTTTTTCTTTTTTTGCTAAGTTAATGCTACTTTTCATTATGCTACAATAAATAAAAAACTTCCATTTATCTTCCTATTCAATATGCTTAAGCAGCATTTATGTAACTACATTGTCCCTGATTGTGCACACAAACTAGGTAAATAGGATGTGGAATGTATGATATTAGTATCATATAGACAACCTCAATAATTTGTCAAATGGACTTTTCAGCAATAATTAGACGTAACTACCAAAATGTAGGATAGCAATAGCACGCTGTATGCCAACAAAGAGCTACAGGCATTTAAATTTCTGAATTGATATATTCCATTAGACAAGAACCATGTGTACCTTGCAATACTTGCCTTGCAAGTGGTCCTACTGTCACATAAGCATTTGTAGCATACGCTGTGTGCTGAAATTCTTCTTTCTGCATAATATTCAAATAATCAAAATGAGGACTTCCATCGGAAATTGCATCTAACAAGTCAACAGAGCAGCAAAGACAGAATTATGTATCACATATTCTCCAGTAAGAACATGACTGGAGTGGATGCTTGGGAAGTCCGATACTTGCCGCTATGGTTTCTTGTTTTACTTGTTTAGTGTAAAGAGGGAAAATGGAAAGAATACTGGAAGCATAAACGGTTAAACAAGCTACTCCAAAACAAGCAGTATTATCTTTGTTGTTTTTCAATATTACTATTTAAATAGCATGCTAGCAAACTCACAATGATTTGCTTTTGTGTGAATATTCTCAGTATATATTGACTCGAATGTGTAACCCTTGTACCTAAAAATCTTCTGAGTAATAGCATGTTTCCCTACTCTGGGGATGTGAGTCATTTAACTACCTCATTCATTCCGAAATTATGGATACATTATTGTTTTAGACTAGAAGCGATATGAAGTTCATAATATGTCATTACTTATATTCAAGGTTGGTTGTATACAATCATGTCACCATGGCTACATTTCTAATTATGTTAGGGATATGTATAAGAAAATAAAGTTTTCCTTAAAAGTCGTCATTTCAGAAGTATATCTCTTATATTGGAATGGAGTTTCTAGCAATAATGAGTTGTCTTCCCCCGGCAAATAGGATACTACAAACTCCAGTTTTGAAGTTTTAGAATATTCAGTCATCACTAACAAATGAGAACTATGACATGGATCAAATATCTACATAATCCGATTGCTTACCAATACACGATCTAGTATAAGCTGAATCACAAGCTGCTCTAGTTCATCTTTCTTTAGCTCCGAACCTGTACGCCAACAGAGGAAAAAACATGAAAAGATAACATAATAGTCAATATCCTCATTAAGAAAAAGTTACAGAAAAATACTTAACAATTATGGACAAAAAATGAATCACAAGTATAAAACTTAAATGACATAACTAAAAATTAAAAAAAGTAATTCATATTTTAACTTCCCCACCCCCTTGAATGCAATTATAGTCCATAAAATTGTACCAATTTATAGGCAACTTATCTAATTATTACACTATCATCAGGAACACAACGGATTATCAGCACTTAATATTTCCTTTGTCTCAGTTGTGGATCCGTTAGTCATGCTTTTGACTTTGTCAAACCATTGTTTAATCTGGATCCTTAAGTTGTACTCAACTCTAAATTTTACCAAAAATAACCAAAGTAACTCCTCAAACAAGTAATTGTGGTTGATGCAGGGCAGAATCTCAGAAAAGGAGATCAAGGCTGGCCTATACAGTGGGTTAGGGCTTTAGTGCTAATAATGGTATTAAGAAGTAAAAGTTCAAGGCAACTTTTAGCAACGAATAGATTAAAACAAGTTGCAAACAAGCAAAGATCACACTTCTGGCATATCAACCCCCCACAGGTATCAAGACGTTGCATAGGCGACGCTTAGGCGTCAACGCTGTGGGCGAGCACCTCGGTGAGACTATGCTAACTTGATACCTTGGTGGCAGGGCCTACATATTTGAGATTTCACGCCACAATTTGGAAAATTAAGCAAATACCAATAATAACACAATTTAGCCGAAAGCTCTATAATATCCACGACCCATATGAATTAAACCATCACCATACATATATTTATGAAATGACATATAAATATATTATACATGTATAGAATGAACATTATAAACGAATTATCGCCTTATAGACATTTAAGTGGGTGCCTTACCGCCTAGTGCCAAGGCTCCGGATACTATATCACCTCGCCTTAACGCCTTATTAACTATGAACCCACCAGTTTCGTTTCATCAAACAAACCTAGTTTCGAAACCCAGGAAGCCCCAAGAGACTTGGTGCAGCTTAGCACATACAAAAGTCATGCATTAGTCCAACTTCGGAAAGCATAAGGGTAATTGCCTTGGGAGTCCAAATCGAGGGATTCGCCAAGTTGAACTCCCCCGACTAGTGGATAGCTTGAGTTTCTCATGACTGCTAAAGAGAGACACATGAAAACTGCTTGACACCTCATAATGGTCAGTCAGCATTGATGTAACATGTACCTTCATGTGCATAAGGAATGATCTTGCAGCCAACTCAAGCACCCAGAAAGATCCTTAATACATGGTTAGCACAAGAAATCTCCCTCCGACTACTTATTGATACTGGTCTTAATACTTCAGACATTTCGTTGTTCATTTACTTTTCAACAAAAATGCATATTGAATTTTCTTGAGTTATTCCCCCCCTTGACATTCAAAAAATTTATAATTCATTTTCTAGATGAGGATTACTCCACTAGCAAGCCCAGGTCAATGTCAGTTCTCCCTCAAGCTTTTATATTTGAATTCTATTTTCCCTTCAAGATTTTGACAGATCCAAATCCATATGTTTAGCATCCATAGTTATCAAAGCGTAAAGCGAGGCAAGACGACAGCCACTAGCTTAGGTGGTTAAGCGTTAAGGCGTCCGATTAAGCGACCGTAAAACGTTAAGTCGCACAGAATATATATTTTACATGTACAATATATACATATGAAATGTAATATAATTCTTGACAAATAATCATCTCACAAGCATAAACTACATATTGCATAAAGGTATCACACAAAGTCATTACTCATTTCATTACTCATTACAAGAATAAAAGATCTCGATTTAGCGCCGCTTTTCTGGTAAGGCGCTCGACTTAGTGACAGACCTAAAGCGACAGCTCCCTTTGATACTCAGCACACGCTTTATAGCTTAAGTGACGATTAGGCATCGCCTAATCGTCGATTTGATAAACTATGTTAGCATCAAGACAACAATTTTTTGATCTTTATTTTTTTTGAATGAATCAATGAATATATTTGCTACTTTTACCCCCATGCTAAAGTTCACTCAAACCAATCATCTTAAGCTTTTACTGCAGTATGTAGAGGTGCTTGCAGGCCCAGTAACTCATGCGAACAGAGTAGCCAATAGATTTAGCTACTAATTTGGATATTGACATATATCCATTGCAATTTTATAAATAAATCAATCAAAATAAATCAAGAAAATTGACAAGACAGTTGCAAAATATTTGCAGAAGAGTCAAAGTTGAGTCAAGTCAGTTTTGATTAAGTCCTTGTTGCACCAACCTGAGATAAAAAAATCACTTACAATTATGCCCTCCAAAAGTGTGAGATATTGGATAACTTACCATAATTTTAACCCAATCATGGATTCCTCCCGAGGGAACAGACATATATAAGTAAAAATATATTTAAGCCACACAACTTACCTGCACCCTTGTTCTTAACTTTCATCTTGTCCACTAGTTGCAACATGGTTAGTCTCTGATCATTCTCTTGAACCTCTTGCAAAAGGGATACCATAACTTTTGCATGACCTGAAAACAAAGCCACCATAAATATGAGAGCTGTTCAAGTCAATTTTCAAGCTGCTCTTTTTTTGTTTGTTTTTTTCTATTTACTACTAATAAGAACTTTTTAATGATCCCAAGTATTAGCACACAGACTGCATCTCATCAAATTCCATAATTAACAATGTCTTAAAAGATTAAAGTTAGCTCCGTCATTGCCATTATTATAGCACCATTCAAGTACTAAAACAGTAATCTAACCGACCTTTTTCAAATTTAATAGTCTAAAACATTCCTTTCACTAATTTAAAACCTGATCAACATAAAACAAATGAGAGCTACAAATATAGTTCGTGGAACATTAGCAATAGCATGATGAACACAAGGAAAGTAGAGTTACTGTGAAGCAACAGTACAAGGACCGAAAACATTTTGGTGGTTAATTAGTCAAAAAATATCATTTCAAATACCAAAATAGAGAAATTTAAAGGATAATATTTTGACTAAAATCCCACTGACTCCAGTTCTCCTAGGTGCTTGAAAATCCCTAACTGGAAGTACATTTAAGCATAAAGTAGTGAAACATATGAAGTTAATCATCAGAACTGCTATGGAAGAATAACCAAATAAAATATTTCCTAGCGAAGTCAAAGAATATACCCGATACATCCATTTCCTTGACCTCATTTGAAAAGGAGCAGTTGTCACACATTTCTGAAAATGTATAAATATGTTTATAATGAGTCCAACATTGACAAGACAAACTAACACAACTCTTACCGTTACAGTCTTGTAATGGCTCTGCAAAATGTCGGAAGAAAGCACTTCTGCGGCACTCTCTTTTAGACTGCAATGAAAAGATTTGAAGTTCACAGCCACAACTAAACATTCTCCATTTGCAAATTATCAATGCATGAAGATTCAAATTTCACGCTTGCTTTATGCATGGATATTGTCCAGGTGGCAAATGGTCAATCCACTAGGAAATCTGGCTGGATCATTTTTGATGGGCTTCCTCTAGTGGTAGGGTCATACCTATATGATTATGAACTGCTAAAGCAAAGTCTGGAGAGCGTCTGTTTTGTAATATGTGGTCTGTCGTAACGTTTTTTGAACTGAAAAGCCGTTCATCATTTCTAGAAAATTAAGTCATTTTCCTGAGAATGCAGAGTTTCAGTAAGACGTTTCTCTCTCTTCTCAATTTATTTTTTTCTCTTAAATATTTTCTTAATTTTGTATGTATTTTTTTCAACAAATACATGTAATTATATTTAAATACATATATTTTCCTTTACTTTCACTCTCTCTTTCTTCGGGCACATGTTTCAATCTCTTCTCACTGACTTTTTCTATTATATTTTTCTTAATAAAAATTCATATATTTTTGTTATCACCAGATACATTATTATACTTTTAAATAATTATTTATTTCTGTTCCCCATTCGTTCGTTCTCTATCTCTCTCTCTTTATCACTTCCTCATATAACAATCATTTTCCTCTTCTCTTTTATTTTATCATATAATATTTCAAATAGATCCGTACTTTTTTATTTTCTTTAAATACATGCATTTTCTTAAACCCATATAACTTTCTCTTCAATGCCATTCATTCTCTCTCCTTTTTACTCTATATTGTCTGTCAGTAGTTACTTATTTGCCAACCTATTAGAATCATAAAATCACTTTCGCGATGTATGAAACTGGTATATGCCATAATAATAAATAGTTACATAAAACAATTGTACGATTCAATTTTCGACACCTAACACATGAAAACATTTATTTATTCTTATTTAGTTTGTCAACCAACAGCAATATATTTAACATTTTCACAGAATGATTTCTTAGAGAGCATTTTCTGAAAATATTTGTCTTTGAAACAAACGGAAACTAAGATTCTTTAATAATGGAAACTATGATTTGAAATTAAGATAAAGAATCACACCTGACAATACCGTACTATGTCATAGAGATTTTGCAATCCAGAATTTTCATAGAAAACCATCGAGCTCTGAGTCAGAAGCATCAAACAAAGACATTATATAACTATATAGATGAATATAAGACAAGAAATATTTCAGGAACCAATATGTACCTGTCTGGGGGCATCAGCAGGCCTAAAATACAGTAAACATTTAGAAGGAAGTCCATCTCGTCCGGCCCGACCACTTTCCTGCAAGCAGAGAAGTCAGATAGAGAAATACATGTAGTACAAAAGTATGCTTAATAGGACAAGGGATAAAAACCTGGTAGTACGTCTCCATTGATTTGCTTAGACTGTGATGGATGACAAACCTGACTAAAGGGAAAACTATTAGTTAACATAAACAATATATATGTAGGTACATAGGGCCACTTCCATAGCTGATGTTGTAATGATCCATTTAAGTATCCTACCTAATCTCAGCCGTTGGACCCAAGATCTAACAGTTTTAAAGCACTGTCATCAGCTACAATTTTATTTTTTTAGGGGTAAAGGTGGACCGGCAGCCACTACTCTTAAGGTGCACACTAGATAAACCACCAGGTGCACACAATACCTCACAAACAACGCACATCGGGTAATCCCATAGTAAACTGGAATACGTGTTAGTACCCCAAGAAATTGATTGCCACTGCAGGGTTCCGAACCAAAGATCTATGACAGTTTTTCATTTTGAAACTTGTCTTAGAGCTCAATACCACTTGGCCAACCCCTTGGGGGTACTGCCATCCACTACAATTTTCATAGCTATCCTCTAGAAATTATAGCGGATGCCAGGAAAATTCATGGTTGAGATCAAACCTTCAAAAGTTGAGATGAGGTAGGAA
Organism: Pittosporum tobira; assembly: GCA_032359685.1. Classification (NCBI taxonomy): domain Eukaryota; kingdom Viridiplantae; phylum Streptophyta; class Magnoliopsida; order Apiales; family Pittosporaceae; genus Pittosporum; species Pittosporum tobira. The sequence continues at coordinate 22,677 of JAUMHB010102796.1, forward strand.
GGTTAATCCTACCCTTACAACGTCAGCATGGAAATCCACCCATATAAGTATTCATAAGTATAATAAACGACATAAATATGTAAATAAATAGCAAAATAGTCTAGCTGAAGCAATAAGATATGCCAAATTTGTTAGCATATAGGAATGTTATCAACTATGCACATTAACTAACAGTAAATTACTAACCATCAGGTTTGTTAATTCCCATACCAAATGCCACCTGTAAGAAAAGTTGTCAGTCCCAAGCTCTCAACTTGTGTAAAAGACCGTCAAAATAATCAAAAGAATGACAAATGAAGTATACACACCGTACCAACAATGACCTGCAACTTGCTACTGCTCCACCTGTATTATTTGTACGTATAAATAATTTAAATAAGCCAAAATATTTGATTACTACAAAAATCTCAGTTGCTTATAAGACTAAGGATCATCATTATCAAAAATAATAAAGCTAAATAGTTAATGTCCTGATTCAAGAATTATTAATGATATTAAATAACCTGTTGGCATGTAGAGCAAGAACAAGGCGCTTTCCAGAATATTTATGTTGTTATCCATCTTAAAATATAATGTAAATCAAAATTTATATGTGCTTGTTGTAATTAACTTTTCTAGCATATATTCTAACAAGCTAATTGGCAAATACAATTCATTGAGTTTCTTTTGTACATTAGATAAGTTCAAGCCTTCAGCAACCATCGAAGGGCATGAAGTGCACAGGGAAGTCTAACTATAAAATAGATACAAAAGGAGCTGAAATAAATTATACATAACCACAAGATTAATGAGTTTACCGCATATGAACTTTCTCACGAGCGTTTACATCCATATCTGCATGATAATAATCAGCTGATATGCCTCTCTCACATAATTCCTTTGCAACCTACATTTTGTGATAATATAAGAAACACAATGGCTCGCAGTACAACATGCAAGGTTGAGTGAGATAAAAACTACTCCAGTGAAAAGTGAACTCAAAATTTCAAGGGGGAGGTTGCTACATAATGTAATGGACTGGAAGAATCAAATCACAAGGAATGAACAAAAAAAGAAAAAATCTGATTTTTGACATTAATTAATCCAAATGTCAGTGTAGTGTAAATACTCACTAATGAGCTTTTTTCTATACAACATAGCAATAACCACAATTCACGTACAGAAACAAAATCACTATATGGAAAGTCTATATGAGGGGAATCTCATTGATATGGGAGTGAGATGCATGTCAAATGAACTTAGCATTCTTCAAGGAATTTCCTTTCAGATAGGCAAGTTCAGCCCAAGTATGTAAATTGGACACCAGTGATCTTGAGGCTTCAGGTTATTTCTCAAGACCTCAGACATTTCTTATACTCCTCGGTGTTGGCATTCTTCAAGGATTATGGTTCACAAGTTATGTAATTCAATATAGGGTTAAATTTGATTCCACTGTTGTACTTTTAGAACAATGGGGGATTGTTAGATGTCAACTGTACATTGGTAATTCTTTCTTTGTGTTGCAGAAGTGGCTTTCCAAAAAAAGCTCTTGGACTTTGGCTCATAAATGATATTTATTTATCTTGCAAGTCCAAAGAGATGTCCATAGTCTTGCTTATATAATCTACTCCCTCCAATGTTCAGAAATCAGAGTCCTACTTGTTTTTTTACACTTTCTTACGTATATAATAGTTTGTTTAGGAGACTCTTAAACATTATTTCCTTAATAAATTAAACGACACATAGCAACAATTAGCTCTAATGGAAAAATGGGTATCATGGGCAAACCTTAATATGTGTACAAATGAAAACGCCAACAAGTCAAATAAGACTCATTTTCGTATGCAGGGTGTAGTAGACTTATTCTCAGGAAGCGGCGAATTAGTGTTCGCAAAAAAGTTGTGTGTGGGCCTTGTGGTGTGAGGGCGCAGATTCCTTGAGAGAGTGAGGCATCTGTCTTCATCTCCCATTAAGTCTACATTAATGATGATTATAAAATTTTCAGGTGTCTTTAGTAAATTTTATTTTCTTTTTCTGAAACAGTCTGCAAAGAGGGACTGACAATTCATTAAGCCCGAAGGTCATTCATAACATGAGGAAAAAGATGATAAGGCACCTCTTCCATCCAATTCAAAGGAAAACCAAAAATAGGAGATTGAGCTGATGCTGCCATCACCTTAACTACTACTATATAAAAGGAGACCATGTTGTTTTCAGTAGCCTATTTTGTACTTGGTGATTGTTTGACACACTGATAAAATACATAATGGGAACAAGAAATTCTGGGGGTTCAAAACGAAATGATCTAACCCAAAAAATCCATTCCAAACTAAGACAAAATACCAACCTAGTTTCTTTCAGATTGAAATTGGAAAGCTACAGGAGAAAATATTGAGGTAACAGAGAAGAAGCAATTATCCCGACCTGTTCACATTCTTTCCTAGAGAAGCAATAAACTATCCCCGATTCATTATTTGGATAAGAATTTTGTATGTAATCAGTGATTTCATCAATTACCATCTTTCCAACAGAAGGCTTTTCTCGTACCTACATGGTACAAGATATAGTTTTATTAGCTCTAACACAATGTTCAGTAAAAATATTAGAATGCAAAAAAAAAAATGGATAAGAACCACTACCATATAGAAAAGATTTGGCCTGTTCACCGTACTAACAAATTTTATGCATTTCGGAATGCGCAGCATCTCCATCAGATCTATCTGGACTTTCTTAGTAGCTGTTGCCTGGGTAAAATAAACAACACATAGACGTATAATAATGAGTACTATCTCCATTCCAAAATGAGATATCGTTATTCCTTTTTGCTACGTTGCAAAATTAGATATAGGTTTCTATTTTAGTACCCTAATAAACCATGATATTCCCAATTTATCATTTCATTATAAATATAGATGAAACTTTATACCATCCCTAACAAAAAAATATTTTAAAAACACTTTCCTATTATGTAAAAATTAAAATCGAACATCATTTTTGAAAAAAGTCGTTTTTAACGTATGTCTAATTTTGAAATGGAGGGAGTACTTGATAATGGATCACAATCTTCACGCATACAGAGGAAGGATGGGGAGTGCAAATTTTATGCAATGACTTACCGTCAAAGCAACAATAGGAACACTGGGAAACTGAGTTTTCAAGATACCAAGATTCTTGTAGTCTGGACGAAAATCATGGCCCCACTGGCTACAACAATGTGCCTCCTGAAAAGTAATCCAGTAATCAATAGCACAAACCTTGTTCAAGTTATTTTATTAACAGTTTAACCTGTGATGAAGGGTTAATAACTAAACACAAAGCGACATCAAAAAAATAAATACTTTAATAAAATCGGTGAAATAAATTCCTTGCAGTCACACGGTATATCTATTAAAGCAGCAATTATCCTTAAGCCGCTGAAGACCACTGACCCATACTTTAAGATATGCAGTGGAAAGAATTATCCTTAAAAATTATAGCATGAATTTTTTTTTCCAATACATAACACAGAATCCCAGATCATTGCAAACAGCGCACTAGACAAAAATAACACAAGCTCACATCAATTGAAATCAGAGAGAGCCGACCAGCATGGTAACACTTTTCAAGTTTTGACATAAATCTCTTGCTCTTTGAGATCTTCTCGGGCGTCACATACAGTATTTTAAGCTCTCCTTCACCCTTTTCAAGAGCCTTGTATATGAATTTCTCATTTTCCTTGCCAGTTGTTGAGGTCAACATGTATGCTGGGATTCCTAAAGCAGCCAAACCCATTACCTGAATCAATGATTACAACAGCTATTAGAAAACTATAAGAGTAGGTGTGTACATACTACATAGAAAAATGAATAGACATGCACCTGATCCTGAATAAGAGAGAGCAAAGGACTGACAATAAGAGCAACTCCATCAAGCAGAACAGCCGGAAGTTGGTAGCAGAGGCTCTTGCCACCACCGGCGGCCATGATCACCAGAACATCTCTTCCACTCATGATTGCATTAATAATCTGGTGACATGCAAATTGTTTATTTGTAGAATTGCAAATTTTAATACCATCCAAAGGACCTTTAGATATTTTATTGATGTGGAAAGGTATCACGACTGAATAAGGTGATAATAAAATTCTAATAAAGGGATTCATAAAGCATAATACACAAACAATTCAACAATGAGGAATTCTTAAACGAAACCACAATTTAACAGTAGAAATGACTGAGACGGGACTCACCTCTCGCTGATTTGCACGATACGACAATAAACCAAATACATTGAACTTGACATCGTCTGCTCGAGAATCCCATTCAAATGCCCCTGACCAGTTCTCTGAAGACACAGTTGTGGCATCTTTCTCAACGCTTGCAGACACTTCACAATTTTCAAGCACTGCCTTCAGTTCACATTGTCTCTCGTACAACTTCTCTTGCCGATCCAACAATATTCTTATCTGGTCTGGACAAGGAGGAAAACAGCTAAGATACATGGAAAATAGCTAAGGTAATACAAAACTATGAAGTCTAAGAATGACTATACAAAAAGGAGTAAGGAATAAGAATAGAAGTAAAAGTAATGAGTCTGAAATACAAATATCTTTATCCTTTAATTATAACGCGTTTTCAACTTATCATGGAATCTCTCAATTTCAAGCTTTTCACGGTATCTTGAAGCACACTACACTACTACAGGATTCAACTAAAACAAAAAATGTGTTGTGCACTCGAAATTCAAAAGGCAAAATAGTATTGAGTCGGTTCTATGTTTTTTCTCTCTTCATCCCCCATTCTTGTCCAATACCATAAATTTTAAAAAGAACAATGCAAAAATAAATGAGAATGTGTCTCACTGCTCTGCTTACGCATATTCCATATGTCGGTTGATAGTGGCTTATAAGATATGTGCAATAGAACCTCACACATTATAGCGTAAGGTTGTTGAGGGAAAAAAATGGTATGCAGTTGAATAGGTGGGATGCCAGGCCCGGAACTTACATTACCCCCACAACTCCTTGATAATTCCAATCCCAAGGATAGCCTTCTTTTGCTCATCACTGAGATATGGGTTGGGATGATGAAAGTATTCAATTGTGGGAGGAAATAATCAAACAGGCCCCACTTTTTATGCAAAACAAACTTGTCACTTGAGCTTCAAATGTACCTACTGGTGGAGGAAATATCAATTTCCTTTGTGGAAATACCAGTTTCCATCTTGTTATCGTTTAGAACACATGTCTTTATTGAATGATGTTCCCATCAGTCACGGAATATGTTTGGGCCTGCGGGTGCCAGGGTATCATAAAGAAATATATAACCCGTATATAATAATATAATAAGCCCTGCAAATTGTAAATTTTTTAGGTTCCCCCAAAATTTTATTTGTTTTAAAATAAATATTTTTTAGCCATAAAGAATCAGATAAAAACTTCTATGATATTGATTTTTAATAAGAAAATTATTTTATAATATGTGGGATGGGAACTACTTTTCCAGGTTAGGAATCTAACAGATCTAGAGTCTAGTTAGATGGCTTATTTGCTTAACTTTCTTGATTCTACTCAATTATTTTCTTCCCTTGATAAGCGCATCTCGATTCAGGACTTTAGTCTGAACAAGTACCTTTTTTGCAAGAATACTTCCTCTCTTTTGACTGAATCAGTTATTCCTACTCATTCTCACTAGCTTCATACGTTCTACAGTCCCTTTGAAAGTCCAAGCTTTTGTTGTGCTCTGGTTCTATCAAGATTGAATACAATTATCCCTAACAGGACCATGACATTTGTTTGTTTGTTGTTTTTGATCATGTAAATAACTTATTCAAAAAGCCAAAAATGGCAGAGAACCCCCATGTACATGCAGATTGCGGAGTATACAAAGATAGGAACTACAGATACAAAACATATATCCAGCAACTCCACAACAACAACCCCCCCCCCCCAAAAACCCACAAAAACCAAGACACTCCTACACAAAAACACCATAGGTGCCTATGGCAAATTCGCCTGAGAAGTCTATCGCCAAACATTTGTACAGAATCATGAGCATGCTAATTTTACTTTGCATTGCCATGTTGCTTGGGTTTTGTGGAACTCTATGATCGGAGTGTTCAGGGAGAAGTGTTTCCGCCTCTTAAGCTATTGTTAACTTGCTTTTGGATGGCTTTGAAGCCAGAGGGATGCAAAAAGTTTCTAAAATGTGCTTCTCTCTGAATTCATGAGGACTTTGGAACGCATGTAACGCTAAACTATTTAGGAGTTTCTTACCTTTTATTTTGTTGAAGGATAAAGTGATTTTTCTTGCTCACTGTGGGCTTCTGTTATGGACTTGCATGAGCACGTAATGTTACCCATTCACCTATTTATGTGGATATTGGAGAATTGCACTTAAAATAGCGCCCTTTTGGAGGTTTGGTTTTGTTTTCATTAGTTTGCTGAGGTTTAGTGTGCTGATATTTGTGTCATCTCTTTTTGCTGTAAACAAAAAATAATACTCCTTCCATGGCTCCGTCTCATTTAAAATGTTTTAGTTGACTTTTTTTTGGTCAAAATTAACATTCATGGAATCAATATATCTCCCTAATTGTTTAATATAGCCAAGAAACTATGATCATTGTAAACTCCATAAAATTTACTATTAGCTCCAAGTTTACTCAGTATGACATTAAGGACATTTAGACATTTTTGGGTTGCAGTATGCCTTGACACAACGTTAAAAACAAAAAAAAAAAAATGAAAATGGTTCAAGATAGCTAATGGGGCCCACTCATCATAAGCCCATTAGTTTATTTCATAACCCACACTAGCCAGCCCATATTATTAATAGA
>JAUMHB010102797.1:0-10098 GCA_032359685.1 Pittosporum tobira
CCCCCCTCCCACCACCAACAACAACCAAAAACCACACACACACACAAAAATTGATGAACATCTAGGCCAATAAGTACCAATATTTCAGCCATGTGCATTATGTGGGCTTAGTCCATAATTCAAACTACTCTTGGTCCATAAATTAAGTCCATGTTCCTTGAAAATATTTGTCGAAGTCCAAAGAAAATATACCCTTAAAGCATAAATAATTAAAACTATCATTGTCACCAAATTCACATAATTTACTAAAATAATATCATCCTTCATTCATCAAAATAAAAATAATTTACATAATCCCTTTACTTGAATTATCGGGATGTCATATAAGACCTAGCTTGAGAGATCAAAAGTATGACCATTTTTACCCTAGCTCAAGTATGGTATATTTTGTTTGGATGATTGGATATCAAAAATGTTAAATATAGATTGTGAACTTATTTATATGATGGTCATTGATTGGATTATTAACTTTATTAATTGGTTGTTAGTTGGTTGATTGAAGTAGCATGCATGATTGGTTAGTGGATAATTGGATTGGCATGAAGGAGGATGGGATCTACTTGTGTATGGATTAATATTGTTATTGTGTGGTTGATTTGGGGAAGGGATGATCATTTTAAATGCTTAACTAAAAGTTTATCAATCCATGTTGCATGTGTTTAAAGGTTAAGAAAATAAGGCAAGCCATGGATCAAAGATTAAGGGATTACAAGGGTTATTTTTGTTAGAAGGAAACCATGCCTAAGGTAGGATTTCACATGATAAACAACCTAGTAAAATTGTTCTTTTGATGGCCTAAATATTAGTCTTAGTTGAGTTAAAATGCTCATGGGATGAATAATTATGCTTAGGGTATTAAAGGAATGGATAAAAAGTGATGGGAAGGAAATAGGGTTGTTTTTCATGCATGCATAATTTTTGAAAACTTGAATCTGTCAGCCATGTTCTAAATATCATATAAAATAATTTATGTGTCCATGCTTCTGAAACTTTTACAGAGAATAGTTATACAATTTTAGTTTACTTCCACCAAATTTTATATAAAACGAATATTATTTGGTAATGTAATAAATTTCCAGAAAAGGACTGCAAAAAATTTATGAAAATCAAGAAAATTTAATTTTTAACCAAGTTTCAAAATTTATGGAAAATAATCTACTGGTCCAAAATTCATGAAAATTTTTCCAAGGCATACATGGAAAAGTTTTGTTTGTTTTTTTATCTTATTTGGAGGTAGTTTATTATTTTATTAAATTGCCTAAAGTAGGTTGCAGAAACTCTCTACATAACAAAATTTTCTAAAAATTTTCCAAACTTTGAAAAGTGATATCTTCTTCATTACTAATCAGAATTTGATGATTCTTGAGTTCATGCATAACTCTAGAAGTTTAGTTTATGTTAAAAATAGGTTTAAAAGATCTTTACGGATTAAGTTATGCATGCCGAAGTATAAGGGGTATAGAACAGATGTTGTAGTAAGGATTGTCATCTATCATGAATAGAATAAATTTGATTAGAGAATGGACACTATGAAAAGTAAAGGAATGAATTAGAAGTGATGAGTTTAAGACATTAATAAAGAATTATTTGGTGTTATAGGAAATTGTGTAAAGGCTAAGAAAGGCAAGAACTAGCAAACACATTTTGGGAGTAGGTTATAGCACTAGCAAGGCAAGTATATTACTCGCCGCTTCTCTCACGTATAATTTTTATTGTTTCATTATACATGCATGTTTTTATTATCATGAATGCATGAGATTACTTTACCTATACATACGAGAATTAAACGACTGTTTGAATGTCATGCATTTCAATCATGTATGGCATGCTCTATAAGAGCGTAGAATTTCTCGAATGATGAAAACGAAGATCAAGTATGCCAATGATGAGTAAGACTAGTGTATTCCGGGACCCTACGGGAGAAATTTCGTAGCCACAAGAAAATACCTACTTTGCAATGTGCACATGCGCTGGAAATCTATTTACTCAGTACCAAGCGTTAAGATTGAGTGGACACCCTGATAAGTAAATTGAGCATACTCACATGACTATTAATTATTTGTTGCATGGTTTACTTTAAGCTCGTAAATCATGCGAGCATGAAAGTGGAGCTCATTGTATGATCGTGAGTCCAAAAATGTGCTTTTTTTCAAAACATCGGCATTTTAAATTACTTGCTTTAAATAATGTTATTTAGCTTTGAGAGTTTTGTAATTGTTGAGCATTATTCACACACTCTTTCTATGTTTAAATGTTTTCCAGCTAAATTAAAACCAAAAGGGAAGTATTCGATGGATTTTGGTCGACGAGCGAGAGCTAGGGATTTGTCTATTCTAGAAGGAGGATTAATGTAAATTGTTGGATTATAAATGTTATAAAAAATCATGTTTGTAATTTATACATTTTCTGCTGCATCGCAACGGAATAGTGATTTATTGTAAGATCCTGGAAAATACTAAACAATAAAAAATATTAATGTATTGTACAATAGAAGTAACAAACGTATTTTGACGACCGGCTTATAATAAATAGTGGTTGGACGGGCAAATTTCATCCAGTACACTAATATTTTTATTTTGATATTATTTAATAGATAATCAATCATATAGAGATAAATAAATAAATAATTAGAACGGTTAAAAATATTTTCACCCTTTAATATTGGTGGGAACTTTCAACCATTAAAATTTGATTTTTTTTATAAAAAATACATATATTCATCAAACTGACAAAATCAGATTACACATTTACTTTTGAAACAATGATATAACCCAATATTACAAGTAATAAATGTTGACGTGAATTACAGCTTCAATAGTTATATATTTGTGGTTTATCAAGTGAAATCTCGTGAAAGTTGTAATGAGCTTCAATAGTTATATATTTGTGGTTTATCAAGTTAAATCCCGTGAAAGTTGTAATGAATGAGAACCAAATCCGTAGTTTACTGCATCAGTTTATAGTTTACCGGATCAGTTTGTATGAAATTGAAGAGATTCTGAAAAATTCAACTTCAAAAATATAAAGTAAAATAATAAATGACTTAAAAAATGACTTTAAAATTGATAAAAAAGTGAAAACAAACAAACTAGCCCACTGTCCCAAACTGTATTTTTTCCATTTTTATAACATTAAATATTACATTGTTTAAATGGGGAGGGGATATACCTGAAATCCTGCCCTTGCAGATTTAAAGGGAACAGGCCTTACACCACCCATACCCTCCACAACAAACTGGCAAATTCTAACATATTCCAAAAATCACTTGCAAACTCTTTTGCAATCAGACTATAGTTCATCAATCTCCTCAAGTGAAGCAAAATGAGAATCAACACGATTGAGAGCTTCTTGATCGACAGTAGTTGTGCTGAACAATTTTGGCGGAGAATAATCCGGTAGCAATTTGAGTGACGTGTTCTTTTGGGGAGTTGGCTCCTTGGGAGCCACAATATCTTGACATTCTTCTACTTCACTAGTCTTACCATGCTGGTTGAATATCTGGGCTTTCATCTCTAAACAAGATTTCAGATCGTCCTCATTTCGGGCTTTGTTCAACTTGTCAATAAGATCAGTTAAGGCGTCCGCCCTCTCGGCCCACCGAGATTTCTTCTTCTTTGACCTTCTAACAAGTTCTTGCTCACTAAGGTCAGTTGCAGCTCCATCGTTTAACTCAAATTTCTTGAGCTTCCTCAATCCCTGATCAACAATGTGCTGCATTTTGTTTCTGATGTTCTCAGCTCTAGTTGGATTTGACCTAAGGTTTAACCTCATCTCGGCCATCCCCATTTCACTGCCATCTTTTGCAGAAGCAGGGTCCAGATTTGATGTGGGCCCGGGTGATCCATCATCCTTAATAGGCAGTGCAGAATTCATAGCAAAAACCTCCTCGATTAAACTAACATTTTGCATGTACCGGTCAAAAGCTTCATTTTCCGCTTCGATATTCCTGTCCTTGTATTCCTTCAACTTCAAGTACCTCCATTCATTTATCACTCCAGCTTCCTGAAAATAATAATAAAGTAATTTCCCACATCAGCACAAGCCATTCTTTTTCTTAACCGCAATAAAACAAGGAAAATGTGATAGGTCAGATTATGTTAATAGGCACCTTTCGAGTCAATGGCTTCCTTGAACGAATTTGTAAGTTGTTAAACTGGGCAAAATTGTTTGAAAGTTGCCGGAATGAAGCAACTCTATGTGAATTCCTGAAATAAAAAGGTCAGCGTATATCATATCAAAAAAATATAGAAAATACTGGAAAATTATTTCATTGTTCCTAGTTTACAAGTAGCACATGTTTCACAACAGTTTTTGGATCTAGATATTCAATGGGAAGACCTGATTGCTTACACCTTACCCAGCGGGAGATGCATCCTTTGACTGCTGAACTAATGAAGGTGAGCCATTTGATGGTGCCTTGTCCGGAATAGTTGAACTGCCTTTCAACACTGCGACCACAGTTACAAAAATTTAGAAAATATTCCATACTTGCAAGTTGAAACAAGTAGGAAGTAAAAATGTAAAAACTAAAATTAAGTGAGATTTCCTCATCAGCTTTGTATAAATGGTAGGATAATAAATCTGTAGGCCATTCCTACTGAGATTACTGTTTGAGATTGATATTAAAACCAACCAGAGACGTTAGGTTCTACTACATTGCAAAACACAGCATCTGAAAAATTAAAGCTTATAAATGAAAAGACTAGGATCTTACAACTAGTCACTCCATTAGATAATTCTTACAGAAGGGACAAACATTTTTACCCTGCAGCAATGAACACAACCTCGGGATGCTCATAATTTCATAAGCTAGACTAGACGGTACTTTTGACTAAGTAAAAGATGATCAAGTGTTTTCAATAGTATATGATGCATAATATGCAATAATTCTTCATTTTTCCTCCATAAGCAATGGAATAAGTTTTCAAGAAAAATGCTCCTTATTGCATAAATTATTTTTTTTCCCTTTAAACGGTGTAACCACAACCGCTACCCTTAGGGTGCACATAGGTAAACCACCGAGAGCACACAATGCTTCACCAACCACACATATCAGGTAATCCCATAGTAAACTATGTGTGAGTACCCCAAGAAAATTCATTGCCGCAGCAGGATTTCGTTTTTCATTCTGACACTTATCTTAGAGCTCACTACCGCTTGGCCAACCCCTTGAGGGTCAAAGGATATATTTTCCCCTTTTGTTCCAACGGAAATTTGACCCCAAGTATGAGAATTGAAACTAGAGCTATCAAGGTTATTCCTCAGACCTTGTGCCATTTCTCTCACCCCATCGGGAATTGCAGAAGAGAATTACCTAAAAGGAAGAGGTTACTATTTTATTTAGTTATTATTTTTGACAAGTACACAACACATATTCAAAGGGCACCACAAGAGGACCACAACACTTGAAGCATACATGAGTAAGCGAATACAAGAAACACTGCCTACATCACATGAAGACAGTTGAATTTACCAAGGTTCTATAGTGTGTTGTTTTTCTGGAGGAATTCAGTCTAGGGCTCTTTAAGGGCTATTTGGTTGGTGTAGAGGTTATTATTAGCTTGCATCCAATTCGAAATTTCCCAGTGGAGTATAGTTCTTTAACCTTTTATGACAAGACACAGGTGAGCACTACACATGACAGGTAAGTTTCGCTCCAAGTATGGGGATTGGAAAGAGTGAGATTGAGGTTATTTACCAAGGTCTCTACCATATAATGATGTTAAAATGACAAGAATTATGTTCTAATAGTTCTAATGCTTCCCACTCTTGTCAATAGGCACATAATGATGACATTCTCCAAATATATCAATTTCTAACAGAGAACAAATACATTGGATCTAGCATAGAGCAAAACAGTTGTTAAAATTTGTGTACCGTGTATATGACATGGATTCTGAGCTTTTGCGCAGCAACTCTTACATGATTGGTATGGGCACCTGCAGTTGATTCAGTAAGAATAATTTCAAAGAAATAAATACAGCATGTGGATCCTCCTAAAAGAAAAATTAGGGAAAATAATGAGAAAGTGGAGTCTCATTAATTTTATATGGAACTGCCTCTACTTATTGGCGCAGTCTTTAGAAAAGAAAAGTATAGTTTGCAACAGAATTTGCACATGGATCCTCATAAAAGAAAAATTAGAAAAAGTAATTGCCACATTGCTTAGCACTTTGAGAAATTGCTAACAACAGATTTTGCACATGAACATTTATGCAAATGATCTTGATACTTTGTTTGAAATTTGGATAGCAGTAGTTTGTATATCACCACTACCGTCTCCCTTTATCAAAATTCAGATAGTTACAAATTTAAGAATTTTGTAATTATCTTGTTTCTGTTCATTTTAGTCCGACTGGTTTGATTTTGGATCATCATGTTAGATTCTTTCGACTCAGTTGAAAATTGAGAGTCAAGATTTTAAAGAAAATCAAAATATTTTAACAGAAGTCGATGGCAGAGAGGGTTTATGGGGTATATTACTGGTAGTTTTTTCTCAAGTGCTAGGCAATGTGGCAATTATTTTCCCTGATTTCTCTTTCATATCCATGTGCAAAGTCTGTTGTTAGCTACACTTTTTTGTCTAAAGAATGTTCCTCACACGTATAGCCAACCATCCATGTAAAATTTATGAGACTTCACTCTCTCTTTTAGGAAGCTGAGAGTTTCTTTTCGATGTTTACTTTTTGTAAATGGTAAGATGTTCATTTGATCAAATATATGAAGTGCATTAAGTTTAAGGATATATCTTCTATAAGGTACATGGATTTTTTTCCCCATCTTTTGGCTTTGAGTAAATTGGCTTGAGTCTTAGGTGTTGTATAATCTTCTCAAATTTTGGACTCAAGGAGTACCAATTACAGGGAAAAAAATAACTGTGAATTGGGTTTATCTACTTTCTCATTAAACTCATCAACTGCCAAGGGTATAACTTTTTCTTCCACATAATATTTAGATTGCTTTTTCTGTTTTTGCTTTCTGCAAAGGAGCAGTAGAGCACTAAGTCTATTACATATAAGGGAAATGTAATTGTTGTACTATATACCATTTATTTAAAACCAATTAAATTATTGACTATAGCTTAATAAGCTAGCAATTAAGCTTTAAGCTGTTTTGAAATAACCAGTAGCAAACACAGCCACAGTTGGCCAAGTTTCCTCTTTATGGAACTCTATTATTTTTCATTACGCCTGTCAAAAATATCGAAATTAGTATATACTTGTATGCTCCAGTTGACAATACAACACCCAGATACACATTTGGCAAGTTGGGTGCAAAAATTATAAGAAATTTACGTACACCACATGCTACAAGTGTCAAAGTGTGACCAAAGTTCTCACCTTTATACATCGAGTCTCATTTGAATATAAGCCAGTAAAGCTACCGTTCAGAATTTTATAATTTGTACTACCTCCATTGCGAATGATAAGAGCAATTGTCTTCGTAGTTTACAAATGATAATATCCATTCAATATTGACTGTTGCAATAATCAAAATCAAGGACATTCACATTAGTTTTCAATTTTTAAATTTTGTAAATTGACTAGGAAAACATTTGAATGAGATTTATTTTGTGGAATGGAGGGAGTACATCTTACAGGTATTGGCTGAGTTCCCTCCGTTCCACAAAATAAATCTCATTCAAATGTTTTCCTAGTGAATTTACAAAATTTAAAAATTGAAAACTAATGTGAATGTCCTTGATTTTTTATTATTGCAACAGTCAATATCGAATGGAAACATTATTACTAATTACCAAGTTTATATTTTTGAAATTTTAATAAATTCATATCACAATTTAAATTTTAGGATCTCACAAATCAATTAGGACAAGAGAGAAATGAGACTCTTTTTGTGGAATGGAGCTAGTATATTTCAAAAAAAAAAAAAAATTATCAGAAAAAAAAAGAAAAGTAAGATGCGTACTTCAGAAGCACAGAAAGAAAATCAGTTAAAATCAGCATTTTTAATAAAAACCATGACATTATTATATCTATCGAGAGGACAAGGCAGATACAATGTGATGCATTTATCTTGTTCTCAACTAGTATATTTCAAAATTTAACAGCGAACAGTAACACAATGAAGCAAACAAACAATTCACATATACAGAAAATATGCAACCAAAGAACCCCAAGGGTTTCACATATGTATATAAAAGTTCAACCCTAAGGATTATAAGTATGTGCAATCTCGTAGCAGAGTTGAAGGTTGAAAATTAGGTAACCTGGAACGAGCGACGTTGCCGCACTTGATGCACTTGGGTTTGTTCAGGCCACGAAGGTTCTTGGACGTATTGGTGGTGGTCAGGGCGGCGAGTGCGGCAGGGGAGTTGGTGGTGATGATGGGTGGATTTGGATTTGGATTGGGCGTGGTGTCCGTGCTGTTGTTGCTTAGGGCTGGAGACGAGGTGGCCATTGTGGGTAATTAAATATTAAATTTCAGGTCGCTCTAATAGCCGTAGCCGTAGCCGGAGAAGAAGACACAGAATCGGAGTTGTTCGGTGGGCAGTGAATCGATCGAAGACCGATCTTTTCGTTTGATGTCACGTGGTGCCCGTGCGCTTCTTTATAAGTCTCCCCTTCCCACTTTCCCAAAGCGCGCGTTGACTGTACATTTGTACATCCTCTGCTACAAATAAAAAATAAAAAAATTAGCGATATTTCAAAAAAAAAAAAATTGGTAACGCGCGTGGAGTTTTTATATAATTTTTTAAAAAAAATATAATAATAATTTTGATTTATGAAATTAATTACAAGACTAATTATAATTATGAGAATGACATTTTATAATAATATTCCATAAATAAGGAAGTAAATCAAGATATATGATGAACAAAGAGTTTATGACAAAAAGTAACGTAGTAAAAGTAAAAAAGAGAAAATGACATAATTTTTATTTAAAATTGGTTAAAAATAAAATTAAAAGTTGAAATATTGCATATTTTTCAATACTTGTTTAGAACTTGACTTGTTGAAATTTGTTGTTTTCTAAGTAACCAAAATATGCAAATACATATCGTAAACTCAATTTTGTAATATTTTTCAAATACTTTATATTTTTCACAACTATTTTAACTGGAATAGTATAAATATTTCTTTATAATTATTTTTGCTCATTCATAAATTAATAAAATTCTTAAATTTTTTTTTGATATTTAGTAATATTTTGTTAATAGATAATAGCAATAAACAGTAAAAGGTTTAAAGGAAAAGTAGTTGAGAATAGAGGCAATGTGAAATGCTTGTGTGTATATTTATTCAGTTGAGTGAGGCACCGAAATTTATATTTTATATTCACAAAGTATAAAAACATTTTGAAAAAGTAATTTTAAATATTTTAAAATTCAAATTAATATAATCTTATTTAAATTTTGAAAAAAAAAATTGTAATTATCAAATTTTTATAATAATTCAAGATTTTCACAATTTCATTGAAAACAATTAAATAAATTCATATCATTTATTTGAAACCTATGAAGTAACTTATACAATTTTAAAATAAATTCCTTTGTAAATAGTAATATTTTGTAGGTAGATAGTAATAATAGGTAATATGTGGAAGAGTTATCAATATAACAAAATAATAGAATATAATGGAGGTAGCATAAAAAGTTTTTATATTAATTTTGTACTTATTTGTTCTATAGAAGTACTCTAATTTTGACTTCTTTGAAGGTGAGTTGTAGAGTTCCAAAAAGTTTAAAAATTTATACAATTCATAAACTTTGAAATTTTTGTATATCATATATTTATTTTTTTAATATATTTAAAATATAATGTATATAGTTTTTAAAACTTCCTGAAAACTGTGAGAACCCAAATATTTGAGAATGATTTAATAAATAAAAATCTTCCTTTTTGTTATTTCTCTAGTCGAATTATATATCGCAATTACGTTTTGAATGACGGAGTTAAAATAGTAATTTAATGCCAATGGCATTTTAGTCATTTTTGACAATTGTTGTAACAAATGGCATGTTGGTCATTTTGGACCTGAGAGTTATATAATGCTCAGAATTATAATCCAATCGAAGATCTGGAATCAGCACGAGAAAACAGTGAATCGAGTCACCTTTGACTTTTTGACCCGACCGGG
>JAUMHB010102808.1:0-10096 GCA_032359685.1 Pittosporum tobira
TTGGGCTTTTAAGCAATTTATTAATAAATCAAGAGCAAAATATAGCAAAATATTAAGTACAAAATAACTCTTATCAGTTGCAGGGTCCGTCGTCGTAGACATTACTGGTTCTTGGTCGCAGGGGGCGACGGGATCCAGCAGCAGGGTAGTGGTTCCGCCAAGGGATTTACTCGGAGATCAGGAGAGTCCTAGTAAAGTGGACGGTGGGGAGGCCGAGTCGGAGAGTAGCTCCAGGGATGAGGTTGAGGACCTTGGAGGGGAAGCAGACTATGGAGATCAGGTCCGCTGCCCAGACTGTAATATTTATAGCACCCCAACTTCCCGCCGGTTAGTGGCCATTAAGGAGGAGTACCTGTTTTCCGAGGAGTACGAGATTAGGCTCCCGAAGGGTGAGGAATATATCCATAGTAGGTTGGATGAGCTTTAGACAAGGATTAATGAGCACCATTTGAGGGGACTTAGGTTTCCAGTTTACACCTTTATCCACGACCATCTCACCTTGTTGGGGGTTGGCCTCGGCCAGCTGACCACTAACTCGTACGTCAAAATCATGGGATTCTTAGCCTAGTGCCACCACATAGGTGTGGAAGCCTGGCCAGATTATTTTTGGCATACATTCTCAGTCGCCCGATTGGAGGCCTCCTTTTGGTCCATCAACAAGAAGCCAAGAAGGTCGAAGTGGATCATCCCGGTGTCGAAACACAAGAAATATAAATCAGAGTAGTTCTTCATCGTCGGGGATGATCTGGTGACGTTGCCCGAGTGGGGAAGACCATGTAAGGCGGTGACCACGTGCCGGTGCGGTTAACCGGGATGACGTTGGAGGAGTATAACCTGTTCCCCAGTATGGGCAAGGGGGGAGCACCTGGTCATACACTGTGGTCCGGGACAATTCTTGGTTGATAGAGCATGGATGTAGGTTTTGGAATCCTTTTGTTTTTTGCTTTAGTATTTTGTCTCTCCGACCAATTTGGTCGTCTGACCATATCGTTTTTTCTTGCAGGTGTACACAAAGACATATTGCTCTAGCCAAGAAAATAGCCTAGGAGAAATCCAAAGGATTAGCCTTGGGGCAGATCGGTTAGGCCACACAGGGTAGCTCCAAGAAGTCGAGTTTAGCCACCGGTGGTCGAGCAGCTTCGACTGGTGGGTTGGTGATCGGGCCAAGGCCAGCCCCTAAGGCTGCCTCTGTTGGTGGTCCTGTTTAGGTGGAGGGGCCGACTGATAAAGGGAAGGCAGTGGTGGCTTCCATGGGGAAGGGCCGAGCTAAGAAGAGGCCCGCGTGGGAGCAGAGCCACGCGGACTCTCAAAAGAGCCCAAGGACCGCAGACATGGTTGACATAGTTAATGTCTAGTTAGTTTCGACTGGGAGTTCTATGCTGGATGACAACTGGGGGAAGTTTGCTATCCGAGCTCTGATGAGAAGTCTGCTGTTGGAAGGGGACCAGAAGGAGATAAGCTCGATCACCTATCCCGAGTGAGTGGTGAATGCTACCTATCCGATGGTCCATATAATGTATAGTCTTTTTTAGAACACTAAGGTTTATTTTCTCTGACTCTAACCGGTGTGCTATTACAGGTGATGAGTTGGATGATGGGCGCCGTGAAAGGGGCCAACACCGCCGTGGAGACCGTGGGCGGGTCTACTCAGGAGGTCGCGAAGGTAGCCGAGGAAAGCACTGCCAAGGCTGTTGTAGAGGCTGCGAAGAAGGCAAAAGAGGCTGCTATGAGGGAGAAGAAGATCTCCCTGAAGTTGGAGGCCGCCAAGATAAGGGTCGCGGGGGCGGAGGCTGCCAAGGCAAGGGCCATGAAGGAGGAGGCCGCCATGGTGTCCCTTAACTGGCAGCTCGAGGACGAACAGGATGCTTGGAAGATGAAGGAGGTCAGCTACCATAATGAGCTGGGGTTAGTCTCCGCGAGAGCGGAGAAGGCAGCAGAGGAGTTCAAGGGCTCGACCAAATGTGGGGCTATGATCCTTGAGGTCTTCGTCGGTCAGTTTTTGCGGGGCTTCGAACGAGCAGTTCGCTGAGGCACCAAGAGGGGCATGGATATGATGGCGGTTATGGACCTCCTAGTGGATTAGGAAAACGTTGATTCTGAGCCCAATGATGAGTTAGCCGCGGAGTAGCTTATAGGGGGAGCTGCTAAGGAGCCTGCTGGGATGCCTTTGGAGGAGGGATAGTTGTCCGGTTCACCTTCGACTGGGAAGCATGTCTAGCCAGGTGTTTGTCATCAAACTTCCATATTAACCCCATAAATGTTAACCTTAGTGGAAGTTTGCAATGACATATGCTTGGTTCACACACCGACTACTGATTAGGAGATGGTGAACCATTTTTTGCCGGCCTCCAGCAAAGCGATTCGGGTGCCTCCGAGACGGTGTTATGGAAAATTAGGATAGGACCCCCAGATCTTTCTTGTAAATAACTTGTAATTCTTTCGAATTGTTAATGAAATATAAATTCAATTTTCATTATAATTCTTTTCGAATTGTTAAAGAAATTTAAATTTGAATTCCATTGTTGTTGTTTTTTCTTACTTCTAGTCGGATGAATGACGATTGCTCAGTAACTTGTTAAAACTAAAAAAAATTTCCAAGTGTTGAGCCCGACAGTTAAATAAGATTTAACTCACTAAATGGTTAAAATTGAAAATTTTCACCAAGTGTTGAGCTTGGCCCTTACATAAGACTTAACTCTTTTAAACTGAATCTAATCGGTAACTTATAACTTATTTTGAGAAAATTAACAAGTGTAAACAACTTGGGACTTGATAAAGATTGGTAAAATTTGATAAAATCCACTAAGTGTAAATAGCTCGGCATTTTGAAAAATAGTTAAGTGTTACCCGAGAGAATGAAAGAACAAGCTTGTTTTTGAAATACAGGTCGAACAACTGGGTCCTGATTTTGAATTACATTGGGTTGTCTAAGTGTTTATGATTAGTTTGCTCGTGCCCCACGGACCAAGTGTTTATGGCCGCACGGATGAGGTGTAAGAGAAATATAGCTTACTCATGCTCTTCGGACCAAGTGTTTATGGCCGCGTGGATAGAGCGTGTGAGGTGTAACATGGTTAGTTTACTTGTGCTCTTCGGGCTAAACGTTTATGGCAATGCGAATAGAGCGTATAAGTGAAATAGGACCACGAGTAATTTGATTGTGTTTAAAGACATTTTTATTGATAAGAAAGTTCGTCATATGTAGGCGAGCAAATTGTTATAATGTATGGTTGTGCAATGAAAATTGCCCGATTGCAGACATAAGTTTGTCGGATGTATGCGAGCAAACTATTATGATGCAAGGTCGTGCAATGAAAATTGTCCGACCAAAAATGTCTACGAGTAGTACCTTTTCAGGTGGATGGCATGCCATGGATTCTCTTGTTCATAGTCGTCAATGTCCTTGAGATAGTATATACTCGGACAGAGGACCGTCGAGACCAAGTAGGGGCCTTCCCAGTTTGGATGCAGCATGCCTTATTCGGTCGGCCTGGATGGTGGCTTGAAAAACAAGATCTCCGGCCTCGAATCGCATGGTCTTGACGTTGGCATTGTAGTATTTTGCTATTTTCTGTTTGAGTTGGGCCATACGCAGGACTGTAGTGTCCTTTGTTTCGTCCAGGAAATCGAGGTCCGCCCGGGTAGCGTTCTTATTGAAGATTTCATCGAGTAGAGTTTCCGAAGGGTAGGTATCTCCTTTTCAATTAGGATGACTGCTTCAAATCCGTAGGCCATTTTGAAAGGTGTTTCTCCGATTGTAGACCGAGGGGAGGTGCGGTAGGCCCTCAGGACGGTCGACAGTTTATTATACCTTTTCCCTTGGGCGTCCTCTAACCGTCTGCGGATTTCGTTCAGTATGATCCGATTTATGAACTCGACTTGACCGTTGGCTTATGGGTGCTTAACCGTCGCTCGGCGGTGCTTGACACCCATATCAGTTTGGTATTCTTTGAAGTTTTGGTCAATGAACTGGGTGCCATTGTCGGATATGAGGAATTGGGGAATGCTAAACCTCATTACCACCTCGTTCTTGAAGAATTGTTGGCATGTATGGGGCAGTCATGCGTTTTAGAGGCTTGGCCTCGACCCATTTGGTCTTGTAGTTAACCACCACAATGACATATCGGAAGCTCCCGAGCAAGGTTGGGAATGGTCCCATGAGGTTTATTCTCCATACTGTAAAGGGAATGGGGATTGTGTGGAAGAGAGCTGCTCTAGCATCTGGAGTGGAATATTGGCATGGAACTGGCAGGGTTTGCACATCTTGACGAAGTCTTTGGAGTCCTGCAGCATGGTTGGCTAATAGTAGCCAGCTTGAGTAATCCAGATGGTCAGAGTTTTCCCTCCAATGTGGCTGCCGTTGTGGACTTCTCTGAGAATAGTCTGAGCCTGTAACGGGCCAACACACAAAAGGTGGGGAACGATGAACCTTTGTCTGTATAGTGTGTTGTCTATCATCACAAACGAGGTTGCCTTGAACTTCAGTCTTCTAGCTTCAGTTTTGTCTTCCGAGAAAGTCTCATGGTCTAAGTAGGCGATCAACGGGGCCTGCCAATCGGGGGCATCAGATGCTACTAGGACTTGGGGCTCCTCGATGCTCTGCCGGTCTAGGGTGTCTAGGTAAACGGCTCATTCAAGGGTGGCTTGACCGGTTGTTGCCAATTTTGACAAGGTGTTGGCCATGGTGTTACATTCTCTAAAGATGGCCTGAATGGTGTAGGAGTTGAATGTGGCTAAGAGGGAGTTGGATTTGGACAAGTATTTCACCATTATGGGGTCATCGCTCGGTAGTCACCCTTAATTTGCTGGATGACTAGGGAATAGTTGCTGAAGATCTTTAGATTCTTTACTTGTAGCTACCGGGCAAGGCGTAGCCTGGCCAGTAAAGCTTCATACTCGGTCTCATTATTGGTGGCAGAGAAATGGAAGCAAATTGTCTGCCGCACTTTGAATTCTTCTGGACTGATGAGGATCATTCCTGCTCCAGAGGCCGAGGAGGTTAAAGAGCCGTCGATGAAGAGCCTCCGTGGTTGCATGGATTCCTCATTCGGAGGGTAGACCTCCATAGTAGGAGGTTGGGGGTCTTCTGGGAAGCCATATTCTATGATGAATCTGCGAAGACTTATCCCTTGATGGTTTTTTGGGGAAGGTATTGGATGTGGAATTGGCCCAGTTTGACAACCCAGGTAACAAGGCGGCTGAAAAGCTCAGGCTTATGGAGGATTTTTCGTAATGGCTGGTCGGTCAGCACATTAACGGTTCTTCCTTAGAAATATTGCCGGAGCTTCCGGGATGCGATCAGGAGGGCTAGTGCGAACTTTTCCACATTGGGGTACCTAGTCTCGGCGTACTTGGGAGCATGACTGACGTAGTAGATTAGATGCTATTGCCCTTGGTCTTCGCAGATGAGAACAACCCTAACTGCCCAGGGGGTAGCTGCCAAGTATAGGTACAAATCTTACTCTGGCAGGGCCCGGGAGAGCAAAAGCAGTGAGGCCAAATATGTCTTCAAGTCTTCGAAAGCCTTCTGACACTCGAGTGTCCAGTTAAAGTTTTTGCCCCCTTGAGGGACTGGAAGACAGAGAGGCACCGTTCGGCTGAGCAGGCGATGAATCGCCTAAGTACGACAATCCAACCAGTTAGCCTTAGCACCTCTTTGCCAGTCCGAGGGGGAGACATGTTGAGGGAAACTTGGATTTTCTCGGGATTTGCTTTGATACCTCTTTTGCTAACCATGTAGCCAAGAAACTTACCGACACGGACGCTGAAAGTATATTTGGCCGAGTTAAGTTTCATCTTGTTAGCTCGGAGGTATGTTGAAGCATTTGCACAGGTTGGTGAGGTGATCGACTTCTTGTTTGTTTTTGACGATCATGTCATCGACATACACTTCCATGTTTCAGCCAAGTTGGGGAGCGAATACCCTATTGACAAGTTGTTGAAAGGTCGCCCCCGCATTAACAAGGCTGAATGTCATCATCTTGTAAGCATACACTGCCCAGTGTGTTACAAAGACAATCTTTTCTTGGTCGCCTAGCCACATATGGATTTGATTGTATTCGGAGAATGCGTCTAGGAAGCTAAGTAAAAGGTTGCCGGTCGTGGCGTCGATCAGCTGGTTAATGTTAGGCAGAGGGTAAGCATCTTTGGGACATGCCTTATTTAGGTTGGTGTAATCGATACACATCCTCCATTTTCCAATGTGTTTTTTGATCAATACTAAGTTGGCTACCCAGTCAGCGTATTCGATCTCGTAGATGAACCCGACTTTGAGCAGCTTGTTCACTTCTTCGTCTATGGCCTACTGTCGCTCGGGAGCCTTGTTTCTTCGCTTTTGTCTCACTGGTTTATGTCTAGAATCGACACTTAGCTTATGGACTACTATGTGTTCGTCGATCCCTAGCATTTCATCGAGAGTGCAAGCTAAGACATCGGTGTACTCCCGGATGAGATTGATGAGAGCGAGACGGAGCTCAGTGGGTAGCCTAAGACTGATTGTTATTTTTGATTGGGCCACCCAAGGGTGAGCTCCTTTTCGTCTGTGTCGTCGACAAGCTTGGAAATTGATTGGTTGCATGCTTCACTAAAAGGCTTAACTTATACAGTCATCACCTTGTTTATTTCGGACGGGCCAACTGCTTCAGATAGGATGGCTACTTTGGATGGGTCGGGTGTTTCGACAGTGGAGGGGACTTTGGATTTGGCGGAGTCGTTGCTGGGATAGAAGCCAGGCAACCGGACATAGCAGTTTCGAGAGATGGATTGGTTGCCTCGGCTCTTGCTAATGCCGTAATCGGTAGGAAACTTCAACTTGAGGTGCAGGATTAAAACTACAGTTTGAAGCTTGCTCAGTGTGGTTCGGCCTATGATCGTATTCAAGGAGCTTTCCACCCTCAAAACATAATATTTAACCGGAACGGTCATCTGGAAGGGGAAGGTCCCGAAAGTGGTAGGAACGGTGATCATGCCGAACACAAAGACCGGGTTGTTTTCCACCTCATAGATGGTTGGGGTCTTCGGAGGTTCTATGCTCATGATGGAGTGATCCATTTGAGCATAGGCCGAGTAGTACAGGATATCTCTCGACACTCTGGTGTCCACCAAGGTTCGCTTGACATTGTGGGGGCCGATCTGGGCATCTCTAACTAATGCATCATCATGGGGATGACGTACGTTGTCATAGTCGGCACTAGAGAAGGTGATTGGTAGAGATGAAGAAGTCTTCATCCGCTTGGCGGGGGAGTTGACATTATAGATGCTCCTCTCGTAGTTTTTCTGTGCAGTGTTAGATGGCCTGCTTGCACTCGAGCCTCCGTAAATTAGGTGGATTGTGGGGCCTAGGGGCGGGCCCATAATGTGGGCTGGGATTTGAAGCACTGCCACGAAGTGTAGTATTTGGCCTTTCTGCACTTTTTGCTCTAGGTAATCCATGAGGGAGTAGCACTGGTCGGTTGTATGGTCGTGATCCTCGTGGAATTCACAGTACCTAGACCTGTCCCGTTTGTTTTCTAGGATGGTCTTCTTCTTAGGTGTTTGGAACCAGGCTTCAGTCGTTAAGGCTGCCAGGATGGTGGGGCAGGCCATGTTGAGCGGGGTGTATCCTTTGGCCTGGCTCCTCCTAGGCCGTTTGGATGTTTAGGGAGAGCTGGGCTTGGTCCTCTTGTAACGTTCCCAACTCGGCTTGGGTTGTGGCTCCTCGGCTGGCTTTGAGTTGGTATGGGCTACATGGTATGGGTTGTAGTCACCAAGCTCGCTTTCGATCCTGATTTTCACGTTCGCTCGGTGTAGAATGTCATAAACGTCAGATGGAGGTTAGTTGATCAGGTCGGCCAGGAGGGCATGGGATCTTTGTCAGTGGAGCCCGGCTCGTAAGAACATCTTGGCTTGCTTTCGGTCTAGTTGGGCGACCTGGACTATGGTGATGTTGAAGTGAGCAATAAACTATTTGAGTGGCTCATTGTCTCGCTGGATGACCCCTGCTAGGGCCGGTGTGCGTAGCGGCTCATAGGCACTGCCACTGAACTGTTTTTGGAATTTGTCTTTTAGCTCCTCGAAGTTGTCAACAGTCCTATGTGGGAGCCCTGCTCGTAAGAACATCTCGGCTTGCTTTCGATCCAGTTGGGCGACCTGGGCCATGGTGCTCTTAAAGTGAGCAATGAACTCTTTGAGCGGCTCATTGTCTCGCTGGATGACCCTTGCTAGGGTCGGTGTGCGTAGCGGCTCATAGGCATTGCCACTAAACTGTTCTTGGAATTTTTTTTTAGCTCCTTGAAGTTGCCAACAGTCCTGTGTAGGAGGTGCTTGATGAACTGCACCACTGCTCTCGTTAAAGTGGTGATTAACATGGTGCAGAGGGTGGGAGACCTCTGCCCATAGACTCTCATCTTGGCCTCGTAGTTTGTTACGTGGTCAAATGGGTCTGTGAGGCTGTCATATGTGGGTAGGTTAGAGGGGAGTCCAAAGTGGACCCTCTTCACCTTTTCTTCAATCTCCCGAGTGAAAGGACAGGTTGACACCTGCTGCTTCAGCATTAGCCCCCGGTCGGTTAGTATTTTTTCGAAGGAGTCGATCTTCCTTTTGTACTCCTCTAGTTCCCTCCGTTTGGGTCGTTCGGGCAAACGGGATCGAGCATGCTTGTTTTGGTGGGAGTGCTATGGTGACCGGTGTCGAGACTCAGCTATTCAAGAGTAGTGGTATGTGGGAGAGTGGGGGCGTTCACGCTGGCCGCTAGTCTAAAGAGACCGGTCGTCCTCCATAACGTGCTTGCCCTTCAGCTTCTCGATCTTGAGAGTAATGTTGTGCTGGTCTTGGAGCAATTTGGTCAGTACCTCGAGCATCTTGGTGCCCTTCGACCTCCCTCAGCCGTTTCTGGTCTCGTCTCATTTGCGTCTGGGAGCGGTGTTGGGAGCCGGCTGCATTTGCCTCAGGGGTGCTTTCCCCGGAGTTATGTTGGACATCATCAAACTGTCTATCCAGAGGCTCAGGAATCATTGTATGCGTTATTCCTGTATGCCTTGGGAGCCGGGTGTGAGGTTTGCACTACTATGATGGGCAGACATGTGTGCTAAAAACGTTTAGTATGGAGATCGATCATGTAGGACAGAGATGGCCCTCCTTCTAGCACTAATTTTTGGGACCAACCCGACCGTTGACCAAGTCCAAACTTCACTTCCAGCTGGGCACACATTGGCAATAGTAGGTTCACCTGAAATATGGGCAACACGAGGGGTTTGTTTCCTCGTTTCCCTCTCCAATGCTTAAGTTAGTGAAGATTAAGGTGGTAATCTAAATATTAAGATGAAGAGGGTGAGGTTTACCGGTAAGTTTTGATTATATTTGTATTTTTGCAGAGCTTGGGCTTTTTTTGTGTGTTTTCGAATCCCCCTCATTTGTGCAAATGAGGCGGTATATATAAAAAATTTCTTGACCCGCGGCCCAATAAAGTAGGCATGGTACATATGCTTTGAGTTAACAGCATGTATGGCGCGCCTCCTTTGAGTTAACAGGGCTGCAGATGTTAGGAGGCTGATTGGACACGTCTTGGAACTTGTTTTATGGCCTTTGGGCCGCTGGACCCGAATCCAGGCTGCGTCGGGTCCAATCGCTAGGGTGGATTGGGTCTGCTAGCTGGGAGGGTCTGGGCCCACGGTGCATAGTCTGAATCACTTCAACGATGTTGGTCCGACTGGCCAGAGGTGGGGCCAGCTTCTTCCGAGAGCTGAGAGCTGGGCTTGATCCTTCCGGGTGCCGGGAGTTGTGCTCGATCTTTTTTTGGGCGAGGTAGGTCGTCGAGTCTCAAAAGTGGCCAACTGTACGGGTTGTCACGTAGAATACCACGCTTGTCCTAATTAGGGCTAGGGTGAAAACCCTAACCCTAATTTGGAACGATTTCCATCGGAGTATATGTGAGTTTATATTATGTATGGCCCAAAAGCTCATTATGATTTTTGTGTTAGCCTATATAAACTTGCATCTCCCTGTACTTTGATGAGTATACAATATTAAATTATCTTATTTTCTATATTATCTCCTTTTATTTTTTTACATTCTTCACATTTTCCTTTCAATTTTATTGTTTATATCACAAAAACGTGTG
>JAUMHB010102819.1:0-10095 GCA_032359685.1 Pittosporum tobira
AAAAATCAAAGCTTTTATCAATCAAATTAGATAAGTCAAAGAATACTCAAAATTGATACATAATTGATTTCAATCCTCGTGGGAATGATATTTTACTACAATCTGATTAGTGTACACTTGCACTTCTCACCAATCATTCATTTTTGCTTGAGTGTTGTAATTGAATATTGTACAACATATGTTCGTACTTAGAACCCTGTTATTGTAAAATCTTAATTATTTAATTGAGCTTTATGCTTTCGCTGTGTAAATTTATTCGTATGTAAGATCCTTGTAAGATATAACAGGGCGAGTTGTCGAATATTGGCAACTCATTATGTTGAAGTGATATCTGACGATCAGGTTTTCACGAGGATTCAGAGGTGGAAATTTGGGGGTGTCACAAGCCCCCCCTTCAAGTGGTGTTCACTAACTCCTACCCAGATCCCCTATGGCCTACTATGCATGAATTCTCCCCCCTTTGGGAGCCAGACTTCATACGCCTCTAGGATCATGTATTCCTCCCTGATCACCGGTAGCCGGTGGGAAGTCAAGGTACTGGGCATGTTATAATCTGGGCGACTTACCCAGTCTCTATAGTCTGCTTGCCCCCCTATATCCTCGACCTCATCGCCAGATCTACTATCCGACTCGACTTCATTGGGACTTGCCTCGTCTCTGGGCAAGTCCCTCGGCGAAACTACCACCCTATCACTGGTTCCCGCCACCCCTTGCGACCGAGAACCAACAATATCTAAGGAGGTGGATTCCATAACCATCGCCTCCTCCTCATCGACGTTCACAACCCTAAAGTCCATATTTTGGGCCATCTATCAAAGCTTAGGGGTGATAAAACTAAATAAGAGATGGTAAGAGATGAACGAGATTTAGAAGATTGCTTTTTTGACAAAAAGTTGAAGAAAACTCAAAGTTTTTGGCGACCTAAGATTTTTTCGGCTAAGCACTCTAAATATCAGCAAAGGTAAAGTGAGAATGGGGGGCACTCGACCCCCTTTTATAGATGTCCCAACCCGACGGTGGGGACTCCACCTCGGTTGATCCAAAGGCTACTTAATGTCAGTCGTACTTGCACACAATCAGAAAGAGCAATTATTACATAACAATTAATGGCATCAGAAGACGTGAGAAGCGACGTCTCATTAAATACCCTAAAAAGGAGTGCACACGCGGGCAAAATCCAAATGGCACATCTTTGACCCGCCAGACCAACACCATCCAGGACTTGCAGACTATGTGTCTTGGGCCTAGGCCTCGCCAATTAGTAGGCCCAATCCATCCAATCGATTATGGCTGACCTAGCCTGGTGATTGACCGGATGAAAGTTGGAGATTCACCCAAGCGATCTCGATCTCGGCCCTTGTGAAATTTTTTCACCATTCAGTGGACGATCGGACTCAGAGCCCGCTGACACACTAAAGTACCCCACCGGGCTGGGGGGGCATTAATGGGGATCGTCCCAAATTAGGGATAGGGTTTTCACTTTAGCTTAATCAGGGCAACGTGGCTTCCCACGTGGTAATTCATACGATTAGCCACTCTTGAGACTTAGCTATTCGTCTCACCCAAAGAAGAACCAAGCCCGGCCCCTGGCCCTCGGAAGGAGCTAGCACCCATCTCCTGAGCCCGGATCTCGGCCCCTAGAAGCAGCTGACACCCGTCTTTGTCGGCCCGGACCAACGCCACCGAGGACCTTCAAACTATGAGCCTTAGGCCCAGGCCTTCCCAGCTATCAGGCCTAATCCATCCCATCGATTGGGCCTGACTTAGCCTGGTTCAGGTCCAGCTGCCCAAATGCCATAAACAAGTCCCAAAGCAACATCCAATCAGTCGCCTGACCTTGACTGCCCTGTCAACTCAAGTAAGGCACACCATGCCTACTTTATCGGGTTGTGAGTTAGGGCCAGTTCTACAAATACTGCCTCATTTTCATAAATGAGGGGATCTTGCTCTCAACACATAAAAGAGCCAAAACTCTGCAAAAATACTCCCTCAAACACATGGTAAACCCCGCCCTCTCATACTTAATACTCAAATTATCACCTTAATCTTGACTAACTTAAGCATCAGAGAGGGGAACGAGGGAAAAAAACCCCTCATGTTGCCCGTGTTTCAGGTGAACCTACTATTGCCGACATGTGCCCAGCTGGAACTGAAGTTTGGACTTGGTCAACGGCCGGGTTGGTCCCAACAATGTGCATTCTCAAAAATAAAATAAAAAAAAACAAAAACAAAAACAAAAGCAGTCCCTTTATATTAGGATAAAACATTACTTAAATCTAGCCACTATCAATAACTAAAATAACTGGTTAGGTAGATTTTGAAAGTAGAAGTAAGTATATTTGCTTTGGTTACTTTGGTAACGAGTAGCAGAGGGAATGTTCAGCCCGGGAAGTGTAACACTCCCTTTTCAAATCAACGGAAAGGCAGTGTTAATGACTAAACAAATTAAACCCTGAACAATATCAAAATACTAAAATTCATAAGCAATATCTTTATAATACTCATAAGGTTACAAGTGAACTAAAATCTACAATAAAATTATACTCCCTCCGTCCCAAGATAACCGCAACACTTTGACTTTGTGCGAAATTTAATAAATGCATTTAATATTATAATTTTAAATAGGAGAATAGTGATTGATATTATTATTCAAATATGAGAATAATGAAGTAATAGTTAAAGTGGTGTGGTATAATATTGATATAATAATTTAAAATAGGATAATAGTGATTGAAGTGGTGGGCCATATTTGATAAAATAAGAGTTATTTAGACAATTAAAATTATTAAACTTTCCAAATTAGGTGTGTTGCAATAATGTGGGACGTCCAAAAAAGGCAAGTGTTGAAATATAAATGAGATGGAGGGAGTAAAAATTAATCCTTACCAATTTGGATCAATTTTGATCAAAGCACTAAATTACAGAAAGATACTTTGCATATGTGTTAGAAGCTTCAAACTTCAACTGTTAAATTTTTATGGTTTTAAAAAGAAAATATTTTATTATGTCATAATATTTGTGATGAGTACATTAAATGAATTTGGTCAGAACATTCCTGTATAGGGAATAATGGCCAGTTAATATACTTGTAGAGGTGAAAGTGCAAGATACATAGATACTCATATTCATCCTTTCATATTTGCAAGTTAAATGAACCTAGTTATTATTCATTGAATTAATTAGGTTCATTGTATTATGAATTAAGAGGATTGGAATTTGGTATGCCAAGGGTCTTAGGCCTTCACTATAAAATCCTCAAGGTATGTTACGGGTGAGGCATGCTAAAGAACCCAGTTTAGCTGATGGAAGCAAGCTAATCACTTGTAGAAATTTTCTCTTGAAAAGATGTACACATATACATACGTATTTGGTTCTTATCATTTTACGATCTTGTAGAAATTTGAAGGAAATCAATCTGGATAGGAGGAAGTACCTCGAATCCATTTTATACCAATTGTTCAACAATATTACAGGTTAGAATTATGATATAATTTATATGATTTGATACCTAAAGTCTAACAAATACAAGTGATTGGACCTCTGCTATTTTGGTTATATGTTGCATTACTATCTAATTTAAACTTAATTAGGTACCATAATTCTCATTCATATATGGTTTATCATACTACTTGAAAGGGAAAAACTCATATGTATTATTTGGAGATAAAAAGGAATGGACGGGGCACTAAATATTATATTTGGATTAATTTTCAAGTTATGGTAGCATAGATATCTTATGTAGATTGGTTGCTTTTATGATTGACATATTTTAAATTTACAATTTACAAAATTCCCATCGGGTATGTGAATTGTGAAATTTAAAATATATTTATTTTTATATGTGCATGTATTATATAATTTGCAAAATCCCCATCGGGTAATGCGAATTGTATAATTTGTGATTTATATATATAATTTTGTGCAAAATCTACAGCGGGTAATGTGGAATTTTTTTTCCTTTATATTCATTAATTCCCATTGGGTACGTGAATTTCATTATATGAGATATTTTCTTTTATGTGTTTTTATAGTAATATTCATTAATCCCCATCCGGTACGTGAATTCCATTATGTGAGATACTTTCTTTTTTTGTATTTTTATAATGATATTCATTAATCCCCATCGGGTACATGAATATCATTATATAAGATACTTTACTTTATGTGTTTTAATCGTGATATTCATTAATCCTCATCGGGTACGCGAATTTCATTATTCTCATTAGATAAATGAATTATACATGATAGTTTTCATTTGAATGTCATTATTGATTTTTTCTGTGTGGTGAATTTTATTTGTCCGATATCCTATACCTAAAGTCCTAGATAAAATAAATTACATTTATTGGAAGTAACGGGTTGACATACTCCTTAGATTTTTATGGATATAAGGACCTGATTTATGTTGATGCAACATTTACTAAACTCACATTAGATAAAAGTGATGATAGGAAAACTAAGTACGAAGCCAATCTTAAGGGTTATATATAAATATTAAGGGTTATATATAAATATTTATGGAGAAACATCAAATAAGGTTAATTAATAGTGGGAATAATAATAGAATGTGTAAATTTGACAAGCAAACTTTTATACTATTGAAATTTCAAATTTTATACAATTATATTAATATATGGTATTGTGTTTACATAAAGATAGTGGGAATCAAAAGTTAATTTTTTTATTTTGGTATCATGACATACTAGAAGTAATTTGAATTTCTTTTTATATATACCTGAAAGTTGGCTACTACAAATATTTGATACATAGGGTCTTGATGAACTCTAGGGATTATTGTTTAGAGAAATGATTCATTATCATTTGACTAAGAAGATAAGTAACAAAAGGTTGTCCTAAATTATCTTCAGATTGTTGGATCTTGGGCAAGTCAAAATTTTCTTATATTTTTATTTCTAAATCTTTTGTTTCTGTTAAAATAGTTGGCATATATTTATCAAAATTTGATAAATTTCACTAGATGAAATGAGAAAGATTGTAGGATATGAAAAGGGTTAAATCTTATCGTTGATTTATGAGACATTCGAGTTATACTAACTCAGAATACAATATGTCTCTATGATGTTTTGTCAATTATATGGAAGAGTAAGTAAGGTGTGTTATATTGTCTACCATATAAGTTGAGTGTGCTTATGGTTTTGACTATATATGAAATCATGTATCTCGAGAAGCCTATAAAACATCTATGAGTTGTACATTGTGTAGAATAACTTATTTCTATAATGATTCAGTTATTGCCACCAAACAAGAGATATATTTAATAATAAGAAGTTCTTGTCGAAAATGTGACACTGAAGGATAACTTGGAATATCATTTGTACTAATATTTTTCATGTATATTCAAATTGTCATGTTCGGATTATGGAGTAGATTATGGAGTTGTCCATATTTTGATGGTGTTATTGTAACATCTAAACAAATTAATAAATGCATTTATGGTGGTATATTTAAATGACAAGCCATTATATTGTTGATCGTGAGTACTCACATGTTTTGCCCTGAGACCAACTACCCTATTAGGTATACACTTACAGAGTGTATATAGAAAGACCTCAATAGGGAGAACGTTGTTTCTCAAATTTGTTCAGGCCTATGAACTGCATAAGGTGCAACTTCTTAATGGTTAATACTCAAGCTGGGAGGAAGTCTTGCCTTGAGTTCTTAAGTTCTAAGTATGTTATTAACAATGGACATTTTGGATATGACTTTCTTTATTTATTGTTTCTCAGTCTTAATTTTGAAAAAATATATATTGTGTAGACCCAGGTCAACTATATTAATATACATTTTTTAAATTTTGAAGTTAAGCACAATATTATGGCATTGTTTTGAATTTTAAAACCAAGTGGGAATTTGTTAGGTTTTAAAAAGAAAATATTTTAGTATGCCATAATATTTGTAATGAGAACATTAAATGAATTTGATCAGGACATTCCAGTACAGAGAATAATGGTTAGTTAATATCCCTGTAGAGGTGGAAATGCAAGATACATGGATATTCATATTCATCCTTTCATGATTGCAAGTTAAATGAACCTAGTTATTATTCATTGAATTAATTAAGTTTATTGTATTATGAATTAATAGGATTGAAATTTGATATGCCAAGGGTCTTAGGCCTTCACTATAAAATCCTCAAGGTATGTTACGGGTGAGGCATGCTATAGAACCCAGTTTACCTGATAGGAGCAAGCTAATCATTTGTAGAAATTTTCTCTTGAAATGATATACACATATACATACATATTTGGTTCTTGTCATTTTACGATCTTATAGGAATTCGAAAGAAATCAATCCGGATAGGAAGAAGTACCTCGAATTCATTTTATACTAATGGTTCAACAATATTACAGATTAAAATTATGGCATAATTTATATGATTTGATACCTAAATTCTAACTATCAACTGGCTAACCCAATGTTACATTTTCTCTACAAGTCTTAATAACGACGGAAGAGAAGCCATTTGTTAGACACGGGATCACTTTTATTGATTGAAAAAAAAATCTTTTTTTTTTTTTTTTTTTTTTTTTTTTTGACCAGAAGGATGCGACCTTCCAAGAATAAGAATTGGGTACATCACGGAACTGAAAATCGTTCTGTTCCTGGTGTTGAGACTATGCCATTTTGGTGGAAGAGAAGCCATTTGTTAGATACGGGCATAGTCTCAACACATCGAGCAAGAACAACACTTTAGTGGGTTAATGGTGCAAAGTGAAAAATCCGACACCTGTGTATCAACAATGAAAACATCAACCCGAGTTCAGAAGAATCTGAAGGCTGCCATTGGAAAGGATTATGGATTCATCCCAGAAATTATCAAAATGAATACTCTGGCTGGTCTATTTGAGGGCTTTCCGTTTAGTTTGAATTCATCCAAGTATTCAAATTTGTTTTTTTTTTTAAATAAAAATTCTTTTAATAGATTGCTGAGTGTTCATATTTAAATATATACTTTGGCTCGATGTGGTGTTCTTGTTCTTTTGTGGTTTTCCTACTTAGGATTTTGTCTCACTCTAACGTGTCATAACGCTCGTCCGTGAGTGTGCAGAGAATAAAATACTTTCAATAATAGAGCTTTTGATCAAAGTACGTGTAAAATAAAATACAGTATTATTTAATTTAACAATGATAAAAAATATTTTTGAAAAATAAATACTTAAAATTAGTTATTGCATTCTAAAAATCTTTATTTAAATTCTCTAAAATAAGCATATTTTGCTTTGGTTACTTTGGAAATGATCAGCTAGGGAATGTTTTAGCTTGGGAAAATGCTTTGCGTATGTGGTAGAGGCTTCAAACTACAACTAACCCAATGTTACCTTTCCTTTTATAGGTCTCAAAACCGGTGGCCACAAGTAACTCGTTTAATTCTCAGTTGATTTCTAGCTCATTGTTATTAACAAATTATGAAATTTTTTTTACGAGATTCGAACCTTTGAAAATAAAAAATCGTTAAACTCTAATTTTAACTATTAGGCTAAGACTATTAGATTAAAACCTCATTGGCGCAAAAAAAAATTGCCTAATCTGAAAAGAAAAAAAAAAAAAAAAAAAAAAAAAAAAACACATCAACAATTTTTTTTCCAATAAGACATAATTAATCTTCCAAAATTAATATGAAGCACGCTCAAATAGAAATGATATACAACTTCACTTGAAAGTAACAAATTTTAATTTTTGGAAATATAAATCCATATGGGTGGTAACCTTTCTTCAACCAAATCAATCACTCTCAAAAACATAAATACATCTCAGTGAAATCAAATCGCATTCATACTGCAAAAAGACCAAAACCAGAATGGCCCCCCTTAATACTCGACCAACACCACTTGCTGTGCATTATTCTGCTGCACAACTTCGCAAACACATCACAAATTTGGGAATCTTAACATTACGTTGCACAAACCTTTGTCTTGAAAAAGAGAGAGATTAAGAGATTGAGAGACTAATTCATACTGCTTCCATTCAACTAATCATAACCTCAATTTCCGGAAAAATATTCTTTTTTTTTTTTTTCGGCAAGACAATAATTTGTTTCCTATAGAGGGAAAATTGCCTACAGTAATAAATAATTTTAACAAGAACCCTCAAAAAAATTGGTAAGCACAAATTTCCCGTTCAACAACTAAACTAAAGCACCAAAGGGCTGCTTGCGATCAATTCAAAATTACATTATATGTGCAATATCTGAATCTCACTTGGAAGTCCACTTTCAGTCCTCTCAAGACCATATGCCCATGGAAACAGCCAGGCAAAGGTTCTCCATAAGCATCCAAGAAGAGCTGACGGCTTCAACATATAAAGAAACATTAGACAGGTTAAGGATTCATCCCTACACTATATCAGTAAATTCAGGTGGCAATGATGAACAATCTTCTAGTCCCGAAATTAAGCCCGGGACATAATGATTTGGGACCGTATCAGAACTTGCCAAGTCCAATGTCGAATAGTCGTCCGCGTCAGATGTTAGTATCCTTTCTAAGAAATCATTGAATCCACCAGCTTCTGGAATGGAAGATGCCGTTGGATCAAAGCTGGGGTAGGTATCCGTTGGTAATATTTGTTGGAAAACTGGATTAGGGCTTGGGGAATTGGCACCACTGGTATCTGTGATAGTCTTTCTCGCTTTTGATTTAGCCGGCCTCATTGACTCAGAGATGGAAAGCTTATGTTTTCCCAAGGATTGTGATTTTGGAGGAATTCGAGACTTGACATCGACTGTTGAGAAAGCTGATGAAGCCCAAGGCAGACAACCTTCAGCACTGGCTCTAGAAGCAGCCCTGAGAAACAAAATAGGAAAATGTCTCGTCTTACTTCATGAAAATAAAGTGTGTTTTGATACTCAACATAAATTTGGAACAGATATTATGATGCATTCAAAAAAATAAATTTGAATGAACAGATACTGGCAAAGCAAATAGATTGTACCAGATTTTGTTTTTACCAACAAAATATGAAAACTGATTCTAGAATTTTACTATTAGATTTTATATTCATCCAGAAATGATCAAGGCAGGACACAGGAACAAAATTGAAGATCGAAATGCCCAAACACCTCACAAGAAGCTTCTTATATAGAGAGATATTTTTGTCTTTTTCAATTTCTTGTTTAGCCATTTCAACCACCAAACTGTGCAAAGAACGGAGTCATGTAGCAAGCATTCTAAGGGGCAACTACATTAAAGATCAAAATGGCCAAAAGAAGTAAATTATCTGTTGTGATTAATTAATATCAGTTATCTCATAACTGTCAGTATGTGTGTGTGTGTACATGTAGGGACTACTCCAGAGCCAGGGATAACAATGGACCACTTTGCAGCCAACTCATACGGTGTCGTTCCTCCAGATGGTGGACATCAAGGATTAAAATATGTCATCAGCTACAATTTGTAGCTGATGGCACTAGCTATTGATCAGTCACACACACAAACACACACACACACACACACGTGCATGTGTGTGTGTGTATATATATATATATAGAGAGAGAGAGTATTTGTGTGTTGCACTGAATAAAAGTTCTAGCAGTCGTGGCAACTAACCACTCCTAAAGAAAGAAAAATCATGAGATGATGCTAATGTGACCTTGCAGACCCCACTATTTAAAAGAATCCTCACATGCAAAATGACAATAAAAACAACACCCATCCCCCTCCCCATCAAAATAAATAAATAAAATAAGATAAAATAAAATAAAAAATGAGAAAAAACGGAAGAGGGGAGAAGGCGTAACAGATGACCAATTTGTTGATCAGTCAACAAATAGCATTTGCCTCATGATTACAAGGCTAATTAAAGTCCCGCGTCCAAAATGAGGCAGGATACTAGTCTTGCCCAAAACAGAAACTAAACTTCTGATAGTCCCCTCCAAAAACAAGTAAAATATGGTTGCCAGAGTTCATACCTGAATCGGTTTTCAGCTGTACTTAGGCAGGGTCTAATGTTATTGCTGGTACTCCCCGTGGATATGTCTGTTGATGGTTTTGGGTCTGGGCCGCATATCGACAGATTTATAACAGATGGCAATGGAATCATGGAACTGTCCCCTTCCGCCGGAAGTTCAAGCGTAATCCC